>JAVRXN010000006.1:39117505-39141701 GCA_033556935.1 Timema podura | reverse complement strand
CTTGACCCCCCTCCTAGTCGTGTGAGACTGGGAGGGCAGGCCAGATAGCGGGGTATGCCGGTCGAGTGAAAGTGTGCGAGTTGCCCAGTGTTGCGTTGAGGGGCACCCGCTTTGTGACAGCCGACCAGGCTATATGTGCAGTGTGGAGGGGCAACAAATCCCCCCACTTAAATAGACATTGTACCCTAATTCGGAGATGAACATAATAAGAGAACTTTAATTTATTATCAAACTGTATGTTGCATTCGAGAACCCAAAGGGGTTGGTGTGTGTTATTATTTCTTTATGTTATTTTCAGTTAATGATTTATTCAATGTAAAATATGTTAAATAAAAAATACTTATGAAAGAAAGAAAATGCGCCCTAATTTGGGGATGAACTGAATAAGAAAAACTTTTATTTTTGCATTTATATTTTTTGACTTTCGAGAACCCCAAGGGGGTGGTGTAAGTTGTATATATTTATTATGTTTGCATTTATGTATAATTTTAATTAATCAAGTAAAAAAATTTGTTTAGTAATTTGAAAGATTTTTAAAATAATTTAAGCACTTATAATTACTAGGGAAAATATGTAGTTGTTGGTATATTTATTAGTAAGACTTACGTTCAACACTTGTTTCAATATTTGAATTTATTTGAAACTTGAAAAAAAAAAACCATTACCATGTCTAGCCCAACAAGAGGGAGAAATTTTTTAATAATCGTAAGTAGTCATATAAATATTCAAAATTATTTAAGTTATATAGCCAGGCATCTCACCTTAGATTAAAAATTAAAATATCAGGCAACTGAAATATATAGACCAAACGAGAATTATATTAAATGGTAGGGTGATTGTGAGATGAAATGAAGGATCTACAGTTTAACGTGGAATCCAAACCACGGTGGAGGCCTGGCATCCCTCACATTCACAAGATGTGATTAATACACGTCTTGTCAGAGGTGAAGGAAGGGTTTGGCAATTAGATAAATCTGTGCCGGGACCTAGATTTGAACTCCTGACCCTCAGCACAGAAGTCTGACACCTTACCCCTAGACCACCAGGTCACCGGATTATTTATTCATTATTTATTAATAAGAAATGTTTGTTTTTGACTAACGAACATTTATGTTAGTGAATTCCCTTTGAGGCAGTAAATTTTTTTCCTTTACTTAGGTAAAATGTGAAGAGACTCAAGACTTACTCATCAAGTTACAAAACCATGCAAGGTGGTGGATAGACCAGGACCGGGCAAAACCAGATCATTTATTTGCCCACATTTTTGTGGGATTTTTTAGCCAGAAGACTGTGTCAGCTGTGAAGAGATTATTAAGGGTGGTTCAAGTTTTTTGTGTCAGGCCGTCCTCAGAGTTATGGGACATGTTTAGCAATGACGACCTCATCCCCGAGGGTGGAAGTGTATATCGTGGGGGAGGCCCTAGGCCCAATTTGTACAAGACGCCTTCTTTTGAGCGAAGAGAATATAGCGAGATAGAAATTGAAGACGTGAAGGTCATTATTAAAAGGGGACTACTGCAGCGATATCATGCCTGCCCTTTGTAAGTAATATCTCAATAATTTTTCATGTATACATACTGTTATCATATTCTATTGGAAAATATATTCACAAAAAAGCTTTACATTATTATTAATATTAGCACCGCGTCTTACTACCCGTTCGGGTTATACGCACTTACGCTAATATGTAATGGTAGGATGATTGCGAGATGAAATGGAGGACCTACAGTTTAACGTGGAATCCGAACCACGGTGGAGACCTGGCATTCCTCACATTCACAAGTTGTGATTAATACACACCTTGTTAGAGGTGAAGGAAGGATTTGGCAATCAGATAAATCTGTGCCGGGACCGAGGATTGAACCCCGGACTCCCAGCACAGAAGTATGACACCTTACCCCTAGACCACCAGGTCACCTAAAAAAGCTTTACAACATCAACCCACAGTAATTTTTGTCATCAGCCCTAATTGAAGTTGTGGTGTCAAAAATCATGTAGAAGCTCTAATATATTAATTTTTCAGGAGAGATGCAAAACTTTTAAAAATTATATCCAAAAATAAATAGAAGATTTTGCTTTTATTGGAAACTATGGGCCAGTTTCATAGTCAGACTTAGTATGCCTAAAGTGCTAAATACAGGACGACACCTACCTAGATCAAAATGGAATGGGCCAGTTTCGCATTTGAAACTGGCCCATTCCATTCAATTTCAGGTAGGTGACGGCTCCAATATAACCATATTTACTAACTTTGTTACACCGTACATTAAGAAAGTTAGACATCTTTTCAATCACCAGTTTCAAATGTGAAACCGGCCCATTCCATTGGAGTTTAGGTAGGGGTCATCTAGTTTTTTTTTTGTTACCCGGCGCACTTGAGGGGGTGTCAATCTGAGTAAGAAACTGGCCCTATATTTTGATATAGCACTTAGTGCGTCTTGGTTTCAACACCATTTAAGCTGTGATCACGGCAACCTTGAAGGAAAGTAAAATAACAAGATAGGTTAACTTTAAATTTATATGAGCTACCTTTCACTTATCATACATAGCACACTCACTTCAGCATTAATACAAAGAGTTTCACGATTCCTAGTTTAAGTTGTTCTCTGGATTGTTACAAAACACGTTTCCTCATTCAAAGGGACCACCCCTATCATAAAAGGGGTGCACGTGCAGTTATGGAGGTGAAGGCAGTTGCTGATGATGCGGCAGTTGCTGAAGATGCGACAGTTGCTGAAGATATGGAGGTGGCGGCAGAAGCTCCTGTCCCAAGACCTGATACCTCTCTCTTTAGAGGGTGGCCAGCCCCTGACCCCTCACCACCCAGGCGAAGGATATTGCCAATAAGAAATTGTGTCAAGGACATCACATGTGTGTCCTCGGTTGCAGATATAGGGCCAGTTATTTCCAATCCCTCCAATGTTTTCTTTTAATTACCACAGACGCACTTCCATTGAGGTGTTTATCTGTCAAGGATATCCTGGAATTTTGTCAAAACTTTTTCTATTTAAAATATATCTGTTGATATTAGCATGTGCAGAAAACTAGACAGTGTTGCTACTGGAAAAATATTTGATTTATTTTGTAAAAAAGACATGTGATGCTATAAAAACTGCAAAATTACTCCCTTTCCCTTCTGCCACACCTTAAGAATATATTATGCAACTTTATTCTAAAGACTTTTTTATTGAGTGAATTTGTATCTGTTATCCAGATGGTTTACCATAGCAAATATGGTAAAGTGTGGTTGATTGTTGAGTTTTAAAAGAAATTAGTTTATTAACTATTGAATTAAATATTTTATTAAAATAATTTAAATGTTTACATTTCATTCGGAGTTTCAAAATAAAAATGAACTTAATGTGCTTTGAGATATTTCAGCGGGTATCCGTCATTTGGCCTAAAGTGTAGGCCAAATGCCTGTTGTAAAGTTAATTTTTAGGCCAAATGACTATAAAGTTAATTTTTAGGCCAAATGACTTTATAAAGTTAATTTTTAGGCCAAATGACTTCGTAAAGTTAATTTTTAGGCCAAATGACTTTGTAAAATTAACTGTTACATCATGTCCTAACAAAATACTACTTTAGCTCTATCCCTCACAATTAATTACAAGTAACTGTTACATCATGTCCTAACAAAATACTACTTTAGCTCTATCCCTCACAATTAATTACAAGTAACTGTTACATCATGTCCTAGCAAAATACTACTTTAGCTCTATCCCTCACAATTAATTACAAGTAACTGTTACATCATGTCCTAACAAAATACTACTTTAGCTCTATCCCTCACAATTAATTACAAGTAACTGTTACATCATGTCCTAGCAAAATACTACTTTAGCTCTATCCCTCACAATTAATTACAAGTAACTGTTACATCATGTCCTAACAAAATACTACTTTAGCTCTATCCCTCACAATTAATTACAAGTAACTGTTACATCATGTCCTAACAAAATACTACTTTAGCTCTATCCCTCACAATTAATTACAAGTAACTGTTACATCATGTCCTAGCAAAATACTACTTTAGCTCTATCCCTCACAATTAATTACAAGTAACTGTTACATCATGTCCTAACAAAATACTACTTTAGCTCTATCCCTCACAATTAATTACAAGTAACTGTTACATCATGTCCTAGCAAAATACTACTTTAGCTCTATCCCTCACAATTAATTACAAGTAACTGTTACATCATGTCCTAACAAAATACTACTTTAGCTCTATCCCTCACAATTAATTACAAGTAACTGTTAAATCATGTCCTAGCAAAATACTACTTTAGCTCTATCCCTCACAATTAATTACAAGTAACTGTTACATCATGTCCTAACAAAATACTACTTTAGCTCTATCCCTCACAATTAATTACAAGTAACTGTTACATCATGTCCTAGCAAAATACTACTTTAGCTCTATCCCTCACAATTAATTACAAGTAACTGTTACATCATGTCCTAGCAAAATACTACTTTAGCTCTATCCCTCACAATTAATTACAAGTAACTGTTAAATCATGTCCTAGCAAAATACTACTTTAGCTCTATCCCTCACAATTAATTACAAGTAACTGTTACATCATGTCCTAGCAAAATACTACTTTAGCTCTATCCCTCACAATTAATTACAAGTAACTGTTACATCATGTCCTAACAAAATATTACTTTAGGTATGTTCCTCCCAATTAATAACAAGTAACTGTTACATCATGTCCTAACAAAATATTACTTTAGGTATGTTCCTCCCAATTAATAACAAGTAACTCTGTTATATCACGTCCTAAAAAAATATTACTCTAAGTATATCCCTAACAATTAATTACAAATAACACTTATATCACCTCCTGAAAAAATATTAATTTAGCTATATCCCTCACAATCAATCACTAGTAACACTGTTAAATTACTTATTGACCAAATAGTACTTGATATAGGCTAATATATCTGTTGCCAGCAGCAAAGTGTTGTTTTAATCTCAAAAAAGTTCAAGATACCTATTTAGAACCAAATCGTAAAAGCTATTATTTATATATTCCAAGTTTTTGAAAAAGCAGTCAACAGTAAACTACCCATAAACGACATTTTATTAAAAAAAACAAAAACGAGTAAACTTGTACAATGTTACGCGCTTTGCTCGTTGGGGGCTACGTCCCCAAACCCCCGGTGAATTTTCTTTGCTGGTGGATGTAAACTAATGTAATTCCAGAACTGTTTTTTTTATGGGTCTTACCATTTAGCCACACGAGACCTCCAAAGAAAGCCGCACCGTGCGACTTTAAGTTGCTCCGCCATTTAAATTTTTTTTCGGGGTTAAAAAATTAATTTTTTTAGCTTTTCGGAATGATGTGTGTGTGTGTGTGTGTGTGCGCGCGCACTTGCCTCATTGAAAACAATATTTGGAGCAACATTAGGGGGTGCCATGGTCTACCTGGCCCCCCTTGTAGACACGCCTATGTAAAACATAATTTATATCTGACATGTACCTTCTTCAACATGTAGGCCTACATGTACAGTTTCAATACTAGCTTGAATAGTTTTAGATTTAAAAAAAGCTGGTGATTTTTTTTTACTTTATTCTTTTATGCTAGCCTATATTTGTACTACTTTTTTATAAAAAAAAGGAATTAATACCAACACTCAAGCTGCAAAATTAATTTAAATTAAAAAACAATAATAATAAAAATAAAAAACTTTGAACGCAAAAACAACGTTTTCTAGACAAAAAAAACTTATATCCTTTATTATTAAAAATCCATCCCACTTTCGTGGTAGAAAGGTCTAAGATGTCACTCTCACCATAGACTTGACTGCCGATAATGAAGATATTGGGGTTTGAATCCTGGTTGGGTGTACTCAAGAGGGTTTTTCTTAAATGGTTTCTCACTTTTATTCAACGCAAATGCGAGTATATTTCCTCTAAATTATGTTTGCTCAACCTTACTACACTAGTGTAATTAGTTCATATGAGTATAGCACAAACGGTTAGGTATTATGTAGGGCTAAGAAAATAATCAACAACTATCATTAGTCATTACTAACATTCAAATGTTGTCTTATCTTTGCGGGCTAATCTCGTGTTTTTTTGTGTGAGTAGCCTGTTCCGATTGAAACACTGCCCCACTTAACAGCGTCATTCAATTCGTTTTTGTGTATGGATTGTTTTGAGGTAATGCATTGCTTACCATCACAATTGTCACAAAAATAAACCGAAGTAGATTCAAGCTTATTTCTTATTTCCTTTTCTAGTTTATAGTGACCTAACATACACGATTTGGAGTGTTCACCTAATTTGAGTTGTTTAGTAAAAAGACATTACATCAATAATTCGATAACCCATAGTGGGAGAATCCTGTGCCCTTTCAATGTTTTCTATGACAAGTGGTGGTAAGGTATTGTCATTACTATATTCAGATTTTGAAAGATTACTTTCATTAACGAGTGAAGGATGTTCCACACTCGGTAGTAAATCCTCCAATTCGTCATCTTCATTAAAAATGTATATGTCTGCCTGCATATCCTTGGAACTGGAGATTCCTGCAGTTGGTGTAAAGTCTTCACTTTCTTGGGCGCAAGTCCTAAAACCATTAAATAATAGATATTTTACATATGTATTTCTTACAGAACGTCTTACCATCTGTCTAAGCTATTCGCAATTAGTTATTATAATAGGATAAGAGTGAATAATGCAGACTAGAGAGGAAATGTACCGCGTTTGCGTGGAGGAAGGGGAAACTGTTACTTAAAGAAGCTATAGTAGATTAAACCTAGCCGGAATTCAAACCTTGACTTACCGCTACCAACAGCCAGAAAAACGTGTAATTTACTCGGCATGCATACTGATTAGGGTTTATAATTACTAAACCATAACTTATAAATTATATAGTAATATAATCAACACCTTAGATTTTGTGTATATCTAAGGACTATTTTAAACTTTAGGTAGCCAACAAGCTCGATTACAAAATCTAGCTATCATTTTCGTTTAAACCAATTTAACGTGGCCACATTTCATGTACAAGACTGTACACTTTTTTAAATTTATTTATCAACATAAATATATTTGGCACATTTTCGGCATACTTGCAGAATTTTTTTTAGAAAATAAACAAATAAAATAAGCCTAAATATACTTTAACAAACACAAAATACAAAACTTAGTTGTAATATTTTCAAACTACATTTACCTTTTAAGTGATTCAAATTTTTTTCTGGTGAAATACGATTCTTCATTCCGGATTCTTCATCTCTTCTTTAAATCTATGGATCGTAGGCGAGGGTGGTTTGCGGGTTCAACCCCGCCCCCTCTCTCGAAATTTTATGAACAATATATATATGACTTTATTTATGGTTTAAACAATATCAAAATTAAGGTACAAGTACAAATTAGGGGGCTGTGTTACCATAAAAAGCACTCCATAGAGCACCTAGAGGTGTTTAGTATTTAGAATTTTTTCTAGCCTTCGGCAGCTATGGTGCTATGTTGCCATAAAAAATACTTCAGATAGCTTCTAGAGGTGTTTAATATTTATAATCTTTTCTATTCTCCGGCAATTGGGTGATGTGCTCACCAACCCCCCCCCCCCTGAAATTATTGGCTTGCTACGGCATTGATTAATATTATTATATTTATGCCGGTTAAATGATAGCTTACGTTCAAATTAAAATATAAAACTAAGCAATGTCAAAGAATACTGGTAACAATAAACTTTACAGCTTTCACACATTATATAGCTAACATCACACATTATATAGCTAACATAACACATTATATAGCTAACATCACACATCATATAGCTAACATCACACATCATATAGCTAACATCACACATTATATAGCTAACATCACACATCATATAGCTAACATCACACATTATATAGCTAACATCACACATTATATAGCTAACATAACACATTATATAGCTAACATAACACATCATATAGCTAACATAACACATCATATAGCTAACATCACACATCATATAGCTAACATCACACATTATATAGCTAACATCACACATTATATAGCTAACAGGCAAGAACAGTCTAAAATATCTGAATATTACCACTCGTATGTTTTTGTACCTCAATACTGTTCTCAGCTGATTTTGAAAAGTTTGCTAATGACCTTGTTCCCCCTCATCACTCCTCGCTTGCCCACCGCTGTCAATCAAAACACTACCTGTGTTTGGTTCTCAACGGTACGGCCCGGTTTAGCTGTATTTATTTCTGTGAAAATCACGTAACTTTGGGCAATTTCCTCTCCAGTTTTGAAAATATGATAGTAACGATTGAATCAAAAGCGTCAAATGAACCAGTATTTATTGCTAAATAAGCAGAGCTAAATTTAATTTTAAAACACAGAGTAGTTTTCTATTAGAAAATTTGTTTGTAAAAGAATGAGAAAGTCTGCCGCCGATTCAATTTAATTATTTATTAAATAAAAATTAGTATTTTGGAAAATATGGTAAAAACCGTGTCTAAAATATATTTACCACACAATATATATATATACGGATAGTATATATATATATACGGATAGTATATATATATATATACTATCCGTACATTCATAAATAAAAGTAAGGCTTTTACTTGTATTACTTAATACTTGGAGAAGAATTAGTATTATTAAGTTAAATTAAACATTATAGCTATTAAAAAAATATAACGATTTTGTTCTATTATTACTTATTTTAATGTTTTTATTTTATTAAAGGGCTCACAACCGTAAAAATAAGAAAAAAAATAAAATATTATCACTCTTGCACAGCCTTAAACAGTTAATCTATCTACCAAAGAGAAAAAATACAAAAATAATATAAATCCTTTTCAAGGGTGGTAACCCTAATAATCAGCTGGAAAGCCTTGAATTCAAATTCTGACGATAGGTTATGTGTGTGTCAATAATTGAAGTTTGGTGTTTACTACACAGATAAAAGTATAATAGATTACTGGTGTCGTTTTCTTAGCGAGTTAAGTGAGATTAATCATGTCTTTTTTATTATTATTTTTTTGAATTAAAATCTTAGCTAGATTATTTTCAGAAAGGGTAAGAATGAAAAATTAAAATATAGTCCAAAGTCTTTAGTTTTTAATATGTGTAGCCTAGACATTTATTAGTTTAAAACGGGCTGTGAAATTAAACCAATCCACTGATTATATTTTGTGAAATATTAAGTCTATTATATTTCAATATAGCAATTATTATTTTATTGTTATTATTTTCATTTGTAAACTAAAAGTTATTTTCATTGGAAAAATAGGATTTGATATCAATTTTAAACCAAATAGTATTTTGTCCATTTTTTTATTTTCAAAATGTCTCTTGTCAATAATTTAGTTTCAAAACGTCCCTTGTTCAACTTAATTTATTTAATTATAAAAAAAGTCTTAATTTAAAAGTGTTAATATCTAAATAAGTTTTTTTCAATTTCCCATAAAGTTAGGAAAACGTACAAAAATCTATTTGAAAATAAGCTCCTCTAAAGTTATTATGTTGTATGTGTTTCTTTGAGTATTTAAAGAAGTTTGAGTGTATTATTAAAATGTTTTGTTATCTTGTACATAAAAGAAAGATCTTATCCTTCCTTTCTTCCAAATTCCTCTCGTAGAAATTGCTCGAACACTTTGAAAAGTCCTAGAAATATGAAATTTGGGAATCAGATAGTACAAACAGAAGCTTCTAAAAATCTAAATTTTCAAAATGGGGCACTGGGAATTGGGGATTTATTAAAAGAAAAAAACTACTATGGAACATACGTAATATTTGTAATTTGGCCGGCAGGTAGAGGAGCCATTCCAAATGATCCAACGAGTGTTAAAATTTGAAAATTCAATGCTGGTGTCGGTGAAATGGGGGATAGGGTGCTCAAAACTTTCAAAACTAATAGAAACAATTATTTACAAGGGTGGTACACAACTTAAACTCTGCAGGAAGGTTAAGGGACTATTTCAAATAAGCAAAAAGTCTGAAAATTTCAAATTTTAAAATAGGGCTCTGGGAAAATGAGGGGAGAGGGACATATCAACAGAAAACCATACATTTAGTTGAGTTAGAAAATTAAAATTCACCAGGACTATAATAGGACTATTCCTAGTACCTAATTCCTAAATATTTAAAATTTTTAATTGGAGTGTTGGATAAATAAGGAAGCTCCAAAATTTCTAAAACTTATATTACAAACTCCTTCTTAGGATGGTAGAATATAAAAATTTGTCAGGAAATATCCTATTATTTTTTTCAGAATTAATTATCTGAAAATAAATAATTTCAAAATTAATAGTAGCTACTTCTTTTATAGTTATTTATTATTAGGTGTTCTGTCTTACGACAGGTCCATTCCTTTTGTCAGTGAACTTAGACAACTAATGCTCCCTGTCCTATGCCTCCTTCATCTCCCAGGATTTTCTTCTTTCCTTCAAGTCATATAGTTCTAGTATTATAATCCTCCTCCTACCTAAGCTCCTCTTTCCCTCAACCTTTTCTTCCATGACGTCGTTCAGAAGACAGTTCCTGCTAAGGATGTGTCCATTCCAGTTTACTTTGCGCCAAAGAATCATATCCAAAATGGATCTTTTATCACCCACTCTTCTTAGGACTTGTTCATTTGTCACCCTGTCTGTCCACCTGATATTCTCACCACTCTTCTTAGGACTTGTTCATTTGTCACCCTGTCTGTCCACCTGATCTTCTCACCCTCTCTTCTTAGGACTTGTTCATTTGTCACCCTGTCTGTCCACCTGATCTTCTCAACCTCTCTTCTTAGGACTTGTTCATTTGTCACCCTGTCTGTCCACCTGATCTTCTCACCCTCTCTTCTTAGTACTTGTTCATTTGTCCCCCTGTTTGTTCACCTGATCTCCTCAAATCTTCTCCAGCACCTCGTGTCATAGTAGAAAATTGAAATATTTACATATATGTATGGAGACCAGATGATGGGATCAACCCATACAACCAGAAAGGTCTAAATATGGGAAAAAATAGATATCCGAGAAATTGGGGGGGGAGCTATAAATATGCAAATACCTCTAGGTGATGTAGAAAATGAGCATTTGTCAGGATTGTAATGGAATAACTTAAAATACTAAATTAATTCTTCAATATTTAAAATTTATAAGTGGTGGTTTTTGAAATGTACATTTACAAAATTTAGATAAAAAAAAGCTACTTGTAGTTGTAATAAAAAATTGAAATTTCTTAGGCAGGTACAAGTGCTACGCCGAACACCATTTATTATAGTCTTTTTAATTTCAAAGTGAAGGACCGAGAATAGGGTGAGGGGGGCCCTTCCCCAAAAATTTTCAAAGCTAATATAACAGAACACTTTATAACGATGCCCCTCGATTGGGCGCCATTTGTTACGTCTTCCAACTTACACCTCCTGTCATAGCCTTCACTTGGGCGCCATCTCTCGTACCCACCTCCATACACCTTGTCGTGAGCCCCACGTTACGACACCAATTGTTATGATACTGAATGTTTGGAGATAATAAATTATTCTTATATGAAATAAAGTTTTAGTTATTTATTCAATTATTACAGTCTTACTAAGATGTAAAAAAAATGATCATGATTACTTATCACATCGCAGTTTTGTAAATGTTTATGATTTAAAACATCCTCATGTATTTAAATTAAGTCTACACTTTATATATACTGAATTACGTTACTTGTTTGGAAAAAAGAACTTAAAAGTGGTTTAATTAACATTCGCACCCTTCAAAAAACACGTCCGTTCCGAACGAAGGATGGTGTCGAAGAAGAACGAAAGCAGATACTTATTTTAGAATCACAGTCCTATGGAACATAAGAACATTCGACTGGAAGCTTCGAGAACAGGAAACCGTCAATAATATATCTCCACGTAAGCCGACTGCATTAACGCACTGAAGTTAGTTACACTGGCTGATGCCTTTTAACTTCAGGGCGTTAACTTAACGACAAAAAACAACTTGCACTTTCTTAGTTAGAATCTGGTTATTTACTATAAATGAACCTATTTTATGCCTGAAGTAATATAATATAATATTCAAATAAAAGCAACATATGTTTAATATAGAAAATTAATAGGAGAATATAGGTCGTTACAACTTTCCGTGTGGTAGAAAATGGAACTATTTACTTACACGTTAAGGACAGCTCCAAATAACCAGACGAGTCTGACATTTGTCAATTTTAAAACAAGGGTCAGTGAATTGGAAAGGGAAAGGGAGTGGGGGGTTTAAAGTTTCAAATGCATAAAAAACACTTTTTGTTTAGTTATAAAATCGGTGCATTTCCAAGTAGTTACAAAGAACACCTCAGATAGTGAGAAATTGCTGGAAATTTGTTCCAAAAGATAAGACCTTCAAAATTTCACAACGAATAATTACAATGGTTGTGATGATTAAAGTGATGGTTTATAGAGCGAATTAAAGAGAAATAAATCTTCAAAAAACTGACATTGTAACACAAATTATAGAATACTTTAATAATTAGAAACAAAACAAATCTTGTCATTTCCTTGGTTTTAATGAAACAGCGTACTTATCCTAAACTCTAAACCTTTTTGTGAGGTTTTATATTGAGTGTATGTCTCACCTAAAATAGTTTTATTAAGTTAATCATTTTCAAATTTGCCTTTGATATAACCATCCTTTATAAAAATGTCATCAACCAAACCAAAATGAAACAAAAGTTGAATTAGTCCTTTATCATTTATTTATTTTCAGATCAACTAGTTGATATTTCAGATTGAAATTGATAGCCAATAATTCTTAAATACACAGCTATATACTTAAAAAAATGTTCTGCTTTTATCATTTCCTGAAAAAATTTCTTTTTTGACAGACATGATTTTACTCTCAACCCCTCAATCACATTTGACTGGAAACAGAGGGATAAATCATCAAGTAAGAAAACAACTCCTATCACCCATTTGAGACTCAAACTCTGAACATCCTGTCACAATAAAACCAGATTAGAAGAGCTTGGCGTTCATCCAGCATGCCCAATAATGTGTAATTTTTCTCAAATTAAGGTTATGAAAACCTTATTTTCCAAACGTAGACCTACTTATAAAAAACACCGCCATGATATTTAATACAGACGTGCAAAGTAACACATGAAATATTCTTTGACATGGATAAATATAGGCCTACAGAGCTTTGGAATTTTATTAGTTGAATTTGGGAAAATAATATAAAAACATTGTATAAGAAATTTGTTTAAGAAAAAGTAGTACTATAAAATACGCGTAAACTCACAAAACAAAATTTATATCATACATTTAACACTTTTTTAATCATAAAAACAAAAACAAAACATACAATTTACAGTATATTATATTATATAATTAGTATTTTTTATAGATATTCATAATCAGCACATTGTTTTTAAGATGGTGAGGTTAAAAATAATCTTGCGTATTGTTATTTCCAAAATATTTGTTGTGGCGTCCTCGATATGTTCTATGCAGACTTTTCTGCTTCAATTCTTGTAGAAAGAGAAAGAGATACTCCAGGTCTTGTTATGTGGGTTGGATCAGAGAAGCTCCAGCCATTTATTCAGCTGTTTCTTGTCCTCTGTTCTTAAACAGGTCCATGGGGTTATGTATTTTTTAATTCATTTATTAACTTTTGTTCATCATCTTGTACTATTTTCTTATCGACGCCTATATATTGAAAGATATGGTTTGGTGTTGATTAGTAATTTGTCATATTCTTTTGTGTTTCAAAATATAATAAAAAAACAGTACTTTTTTACTAATTCCTTTTTAACTTTTCTACAAAGAAATTACTTTAATATCAAGTTTTTATGATGATAATGCTTTTCAATGAGTTGTTAAATAAAATAATTCGTACATTTTGGTACTTGAATGTGCTGAGGTAGGTGGTCTGTGTTAGGTTGACAGTCTACACCCAGTGGTCTGTGTTAGGTTGACAGTCTATACCCAGTGGTCTGAGTTAGGTTGACAGTCTACACCCAGTGGTCTGAGTTAGGTCGACAGTCTACACCCAGTGGTCTGTGTTAGGTTGACAGTCTACACCCAGTGGTCTGAGTTAGGTCGACAGTCTACACCCAGTGGTCTGTGTTAGGTTGACAGTCTATACCCAGTGGTCTGAGTTAGGTTGACAGTCTACACCCAGTGGTCTGAGTTAGGTTGACAGTCTACACCCAGTGGTCTGAGTTAGGTCGACAGTCTACACCCAGTGGTCTGTGTTAGGTTGACAGTCTACACCCAGTGTTCTGTGTTAGGTTGACAGTCTACACCCAGTGGTCTGAGTTAGGTTGACAGTCTACACCCAGTGGTCTGAGTTAGGTTGACAGTCTACACCCAGTGGTCTGTGGTAAGGGAGAATTTGAGAACCACTGGGATAGAGGGATCATTCCAACTCAACAAATAGAGTAAACTGAAATGGAGTCCTTGCTTTAGTTACAGTTCACTCTCTCTAGTTAAAATATAGTTCTCTCTCTAGCTTATTGTCTGCTTAGTGGCATCATGGCTCTATACACACTATTCCAGTCAGCACAAAGCTTACCTCTACAGCTCACTTGTGTTGGTTCAGTTGGAGTGATCGTTTCAACTCATTTTCTGCTCAATGACATGCTGGCTCTACTAACACATTACTCCTGTTATTTTATAGCGGATTGATACAGTTCATTCTTGTTAGGTAGGTTGAAGTGAACTTTTTGCGGAACAATCCGGCACAAACGAGGAACAAATGATCGCGACCATAAAAAAATCAATTTTCCAAAGTGGGGAGGCTACCGTGAAGTTGGCCCCTCCAATGTAAACATAGCATTTGTGGGCCTATCAAAACGGAACAAACGAATTTTTTTGCGAAACAATCCGGAACAAACGAAGAACAAACGATTGCAATCATAATAGCTTGAATTTTTAAAAGTAGGGGGGCCAACTTCACAGACGTTCAGATCTCCAACGAATAGGTGTTGAATACCAAACCCCTTTTTGCCCGCCACAATCATACTACATTCCACCACGTACTAAAATCTTACAATGTTAATGCTTTGACGGCTTTCATTATCTCCTGTGTGTACTTTATCGTTTGATGGCTCTCACTATCTCCCGTGTGTGCTTTATCGTTTGATGGCTCTCATTATCTCCCGTGTGTACTTTATCGTTTGATGGCTCTCATTATCTCCCGTGTGTACTTTATCGTTTGATGGCTCTCATTATCTCCCGTGTGTACTTTATCGTTTGATGGCTCTCATTATCTCCCGTGTGTACTTTATCGTTTGATGGCTCTCATTATCTCCCGTGTGTACTTTATCGTTTGATGGCTCTCATTATCTCCCGTGTGTACTTTATCGTTTGATGGCTCTCACTATCTCCCGTGTGTGCTTTATCGTTTGATGGCTCTCATTATCTCCCGTGTGTGCTCTATCGTTTGATGACTCTCATTATCTCCCGTGTGTGCTCTATCGTTTGATGGCTCTTATTATCTCCCGTGTGTACTTTATCGTTTGATGGCTCTCATTATCTCCCGTGTGTACTTTATCGTTTGATGGCTCTCACTATCTCCCGTGTGTGCTCTATCGTTTGATGGCTCTCATTATCTCCCGTGTGTGCTCTATCGTTTGATGGCTCTCATTATCTCCCGTGTGTACTTTATCGTTTGATGGCTCTCACTATCTCCCGTGTGTGCTCTATCGTTTGATGGCTCTCATTATCTCCTGTGTGTGCTTTATTGTTTGTGGGAACTCATTTAAAAAGCTTATATATACCGGTACTCAAAACATGTAAAAACAATTTGGATGGTTCTAGAATAATTATAATAAACCGAGTAACTAGAAAGTAAATTCGGAAAAACAATTAGCCTCAGCATAATCTGTCAGCTTGCTTCCCTCTTTACATATTATCTATATATATCTTTATCGGAAGTACAGATTTTTTATTTTTATAAATGCCGATTGTAGGTCGAAGGCCGAAAACACGGATATTGGAGAGAGAAAATAAGCTTCAAAGTATCACTCGCTGTGTATAGGATCGTTAATAGCTCTGGTCAAGTAGCAAGAACTGCGCTCTAACTGATGGAGTGATTGTTCTGAAAGATGGACAAGAAGGGAACATTAGATAAAGAATGAGAATAAAATACATCTGGCCATTAGTTGGCTGTTGTGTGGTGAATACGGGTGAGAATACGTTTTTTATATGAACACGCTGGTAAAAATTATTTACAAAATAAAGAAAGCTTACATAATGCATTGTCGTCTGTTGTCAAACGAGTGAGCACAAGTTCTTGTTGTTTAGCATTTATCAAAATACGAGTATAATCTTCGAAACATCCCAGAACAAACGTAAAGAGATGTATATATAAAATATACCTTTTGAATAATGTACACGGCCATCTTCAGGTCTCCACCCCACGTTTTATTACACCCTCTCCCCTCTCCGTATCAATAACTAGTTCTTGAGCTGAATATAAATACCTACATCTTGATTGATCTATCTCCACCCCATTGATCTCATAGGAGGTTCTCTGGCGAGAAGGAATGAAGTATTCTGTTATGGACGATTCTTGAAGTACTCCCAGTAGCCCCATTATACATTAATAGTCTTCCTTTGATATGCAGAATTGAACAATGTGATGGAGTGTACAAATCTTATTGCTGGATAGATATCTTAAGTTCGTTTCAATTAGCTAATGGTCCTGAAATATACGAAGCGTAGGCATACTATTGGAAACTACCTAAGGTAGTATTGAAGGTGGCAGGGTCTTTGATACTAAGTATATCGAGAGCGTCATCCATTATTTTCGTAGCGAGTAGCCCAAGAGTGTTAAATATAATCTATTAGCAGGTGTCAACTGTTCACTGATCCTCACTCAATGTTTTGAGGTGAGGACTTTGTCTTGTTTTATCTAGTACGAGTCCTATCTCTAGCTCATTTCTAGTGCAGATATAGTTTGTAATATAGTTTTGTCTCTGAAGTAGATGATATATTATCTTTCATCAACAAGTCATTGCGAGATATATATACTCTATGACTCGTTTCGTGGTCGGAAGGTAAATTATAATATTTGGTGCTTCCACTATCTTATATCCTGGAGGGAAAGTGATGCTGTGCTAGTCCAGGGTATGACTCAGCTCTCCACTATCTTATATCCTGGAGGGAAAGTGATGCTGTGCTAGTCCAGGGTATGACTCAGCTCTCCACTATCTTATATCCTGGAGGGAAAGTGATGCTGTGCTAGTCCAGGGTATGACTCAGCTCTCCACTATCTTATATCCTGGAGGGAAAGTGATGCTGTGCTAGTCCAGGGTATGACTCAGCTCTCCACTATCTTATATCCTGGAGGGAAAGTGATGCTGTGCTAGTCCAGGGTATGACTCAGCTCTCCACTATCTTATATCCTGGAGGGAAAGTGATATTGTGCAAGTCCAGGGTATGACTCAGCTCTCCACTATCTTATATCCTGGAGGGAAAGTGATGCTGTGCTAGTCCAGGGTTTGACTCAGCTCTCCACTATCTTATAGCCTGGAGAGAAAGTCATGCTGTGCTAGTCCAGGGTATGACTCAGCTCTCCACTATCTTATATCCTGGAGGGAAAGTGATGCTGTGCTAGTCCAGGGTATGACTCAGCTCTCCACTATCTTATATCCTGGAGGGAAAGTGATGCTGTGCTAGTCCAGGATATGACTCGACTCTCCACTATCTTATATCCTGGAGGGAAAGTGATGCTGTGCTAGTCCAGGGTATGACTCAGCTCTCCACTATCTTATAGCCTGGAGGGAAAGTGATGCTGTGCTAGTCCAGGGTATGACTCGACTCTCCACTATCTTATAGCCTGGAGGGAAAGTCATGCTGTGCAAGTCCAGGGTATGACTCAGCTCTCCACTATCTTATAGCCTGGAGGGAAAGTGATATTGTGCAAGTCCAGGGTATGACTCAGCTCTCCACTATCTTATAGCCTGGAGGGAAAGTCATGCTGTGCAAGTCCAAGGTATGACTCAGCTCTCCACTATCTTATAGCCTGGAGGGAAAGTCATGCTATGCTAGTCCAGGGTATGACTCGGCTCTCTACTATCTTATAGCCTGGAGGGAAAGTCATGCTGTTCTAGTCCAGGGTTTGACTCAGCTCTCCACTATCTTATAGCCTGGAGGGAAAGTCATGCTGTGCTAGTCCAGGGTATGACTCGGCTCTCCACTATCTTATAGCCTGGAGGGAAAGTCATGCTGTATTAGTCCAGGGTATGACTCAGCTCTCCACTATCTTATAGCCTGGAGGGAAAGTCATGCTGTGCAAGTCCAGGGTATGACTCAGCTCTCCACTATCTTATAGCCTGGAGGGAAAGTCATGCTGTATTAGTCCAGGGTATGACTCGGCTCTCCACTATCTTATAGCCTGGAGGGAAAGTCATGCTGTGCTAGTCCAGGGTATGACCCAGCTCTCCACTATCTTATAGCTTGGTGGGAAAGTCATGCTGTGCTAGTCCAGGGTATGACTCAGCTCTCCACTATCTTATAGCCTGGAGGGAAAGTCATGCTGTGCAAGTCCAGGGTATGACTCGGCTCTCCACTATCTTATAGCCTGGAGGGAAAGTAATGCTGTGCTAGTCCAGGATATGACTCGGCTCTCCACTATCTTATAGCCTGGAGGGAAAGTCATGCTGTTCTAGTCCAGGGTTTGACTCAGCTCTCCACTATCTTATAGCCTGGAGGGAAAGTAATGCTGTGCTAGTCCAGGATATGACTCGGCTCTCCACTATCTTATAGCCTGGAGGGAAAGTCATGCTGTTCTAGTCCAGGGTTTGACTCAGCTCTCCACTATCTTATAGCCTGGAGGGAAAGTCATGCTGTTCTAGTCCAGGGTTTGACTCAGCTCTCCACTATCTTATAGCCTGGAGGGAAAGTCATGCTGTTCTAGTCCAGGGTTTGACTCAGCTCTCCACTGACGTAAAATCAGCTTACAATATTGCATTCGAAACAAATTACATTCACACGTAGGATATTCAAAGTATTTGTCGAGATGTGCGTTATCCCACCAGGAGGATCAACATATTCTAACCTAGCATAGACGCAACATTTCCTCGTTCTATTAATGTCTATCGACTTATTACAATTGATATAACGCCCACGGCATTCCCACAGTGAGGACTTTAATATGCGACTTGCAAGCGATAACTAAACACAAATAGCAGTTAGATCTCCCTAACCACTGAGTCCTTGGGGTTGAGCGACAGCTGGTTTGGAATGAAGGTGGTGTAGCAGGGGAAGGAAATAGAAAACTGTGTTATATTTAAATGTTCAATAATCCGTTTCAACAGAAGGAGTTGTAAACAAATTCAATTTATCGAATTTATTATTTTTTTCACAAGCTAAACTTTCAAATTATTAGAAAGGTTTTTATTATATTTTGTTTCATTTAAATATACATATATATTCTAATTATATATAATGTAAAATAAAAACTTGAAATAAGGCAGTGTTCAGAGAAATAGGAAAAATGTATTTACTCAAGCTTGTAAACAATGTTATTTATTTTTTCCCTCAACAAAGTCTTCAAATTAGGAACATGTACATTTTTGTATTCATATATAATACAGTTAAATTAACCAAGCCGGGATTCTAATCCTGACCTTCCCATCTCGAGCAAACAAGACTAGAAGATGCGGTCTTAGTTCCTATTGAAACTGTTTGGAAGTAGATCATACATTGAGTCCGGCTTAAGTTCAGTAAAGGTAATTAAGGTTTGATAATGTTGAGATACATATTGTATTTTCTTAGTTAGCTTATAATAAGTAGTGTATGTCAGTTGTGTATTGACTTTTAAATTAGTGAATTTTCAAAACAAAAACACATTCACATTTTTTTCCAAACAACTGCTTATAGTATTTACTGGTATTTTATTCTACTCTAAACATCGTGGCTGTGCATCTGGTGTTTCTTTGTCTGTGACCCTGAGATACACATTGCTACCTTAAGAAATACTATGGTATTGTAATTATGTTTTCAATAGGTGCTTGATATTAAAACACAAATATTGTGAGAGTAGTATTAAATCATTTAAGAGTGCATACCAAAATAATTTAAATAGTTCCCATTTGAATAATTCAAAAGGTAACGAAACTACTAGAAAATGTTTGGGTCTACTATAAAGATATTTTAGGCTCGTTGAGTGAAATCATGGAAACATTATAATTTCTTGAAATATTATCCATGAACAATTTATTAAAGTTAAACATCATAGAGTGAGGATAAGATCAACACTGTTAAATATGTTTTTATAATCTACTTAAAAATGTTTTTTATCACATTCCCTTGTTGGATGACTCTCATGAGTGGATGAAAGTCGTGCCTGCAGAATGTAATCTCCAGCCCTAAAATACTCAGGGAGGCTATCATAGCAGCCAACAGCATAAAGAACAACATCCTCAAGTTGTAAAGTCGTACATTTGGAACCACTCCTTCTTGATTATCTCCGGTAGTTGTCCTCTCTTTGTGGTAGATCATGATCCTCTGCAACAGGCCAAATTCTCGAAAGCGGTATATGCTAAAACAACATAATTATTATGAATCAGATTGTTTATGAGCGCCAATAACAGTCGTTCATTAAATGTACAAAGTACTAACCTAGCGAATGATAGAGAGCTTGAAAACCAGACGCTCTTGAGACGAGATAAGACTTTAATCATCACACTTTCTCACAACATTAACAACAAATAGAAAACATTGGTTTACAGGAGCATTTTAAATGCACCATATTAGGCCCGTACATAAGCGTGATAAGGTGGAAAAACGGAATATCAAGCTTAAAATGGGTGTACTTATATAAATGATGCCATGGGATAATAATCCGTTGAGTCCCACAAAATTATCGATGGGGAAAATCAATAATGGGAGGAATTTGACCGGGATATCGAATTATTTTTATTACTTTCTCTCTATCTTACAGGTAGAGAAAGTATGGTGATCGTCAAAAAAAATTGAACTCGAGATTTTGATGCATTTTGACGTTTCATGACTCCCTGAATCCGAAAAAGTTGTTTTTGAATTTCCGTCTGTCTGTCTGTACCTCCAACTAGAGCCTAAACTATTTTACCTATTGAGCTGAAACTTGATATCTAGGGTTTTCATAGGGTTGCCCCGAGGGTTTTTTGGAATTGGATATCTACCCCTAAAATTAAGGGTAGTTTACTGAAGGGAAAAAAGAGAAAAAGTCGATTTTCTCAAATCGGCTCTAACGATTTTGATTAAATTTCATTTATGAACATTAATAAATATTTCAAACAAAATGGCTATTCTCAATATTTCGGCAAAATGGCTTTAAGGGCTCCGGTCTGACGCTTAAATTAACATTTCTTATAATAGCTCCGAAACTATTTGAGATATGAAATTACTTAGCATTACAAACATGTATATATATTTATAATATAAATATTTTATTCGAAATATATTTTTATAAAATCAATAATTTTCAATCTATACGCAATTATATATATATTTTTAAGTTTTTGGACATTAAAGCTTAAGTATTGCGATCTTAAAAAAAACTAACCCCGAACCCTAAAAAATAGTCTTTGCAATGCCGTCTGTCTGTGTGTCTATAAAAACTTAAAATTAAGGGTAGTTTACTGAAGGGCGAAAAGAGAAAAAGTCGATTTTCTCAAAATCGGCTCTAACGATTTTGATTAAAATTCGTATCTAGGCGTTGATTAAGATTATAAATCAACTGGCTATTTTCATTTTCCTATGAAAATGATTTTTAGGGTACTTTACAGAAGCGTTAATTTCCGTATCTCCACAACTATTTGCAAAACTAAACAACTTATCATTGCAAAATTGTAGGACTATTAGAAATAAAAAACTTTTATTTGACATATATTTTTATAAAAGCAACTGTTTCTGAGATATTTGGAAATATATTAATACAATTTTGTGGGCTTTAGTTGTAAACATATACTACTTAAGTCTTAACGCAATAATTCTCCAATGCCATAGAGTAATTAAATATAAGTAAGTATCTAAAAAAAGTATGTTATTTTTCCTTAAAGCTCTTAGGAGAAATGTTTGCATAGCAATTATCTATCTCCATTTTAAACTCAATAGTCAATATTTACATTTTTTATTGGTCAAAATGTATAAATGAATAATTAAATAACAATGCGATGATTAAAGATCTGCAACACCTTATAAAATGTTAAAACTTTAACCAGAAATCGAAATTTTAATACGAAGTGTTGACCCTTGTGGAAGACATTAAACTGTTTGAAATGCTCTTAGGTGGACAAAGATGCGCCTCTTTTCTCATTGATTAAATATCATTGTATATTATTTTATGCGTGTTCTTATGTGGAGTGGTGATGATACAATGTACATTATTCCGTTCAGAAATCTTACGAGTTTATAGAAAGAGAGAGAAAGTC
Source organism: Timema podura (assembly GCA_033556935.1). NCBI lineage: Eukaryota > Metazoa > Arthropoda > Insecta > Phasmatodea > Timematidae > Timema > Timema podura. The sequence goes on along the minus strand of JAVRXN010000006.1, from coordinate 39,119,326 downwards.
TGTGCGGTGAGCCGTACCATTTATTTTTAATGTCTAGTGACTAAACTAAAGTAGATACAAAGATGTGGTTTGTACAAAAATGCATTTATACAGTCAATAAAAGTAAAAACGAACGTGTGAGCATAACACGGATGTATATCAATGTACAGTCTATTTAATCATACATTATACTGAGGCTAAAGCTAAAACATATATTCGAATAGGGTTTTCTTTGGCCATGAGGGATGGGATTAAAAATGTTTTAATAAAATTTATAGAACGTTATAAATTAAGTAGGAATATCTCCAAGCAAAAGTTACCATTTAATAACTCAACAAGAATGTTGTACTCGGCGGGGGGGAGGTGCATCGGTTACCATAACAGTGTTCCGGTGGTGATGTTTTGTTGACGTCTCCTCTTCATAGTCATCCACTGCACCATTGCTTTCTTTTTCGCCGATTTCAGATGTCTTTTTCCTGTTACTTCTATTCCACATATCCCACATATATCTGTGCAGGGGAGGCCGTAACGACGACATTCACCATTTTGCTCACAGCTGGATTTGTAATTATATAATATAAGTCGAAGAAAACACTCTGGGGTAAGTAGTAAAGTGGTTGGCACTGGGGGAAGGTGCTCTTCTTTATTCACCTGTCCCCATTTAGTTAAATCTGATATAAGGCTCGCAGGCTGTGCTGTATTGCTGCAGAAGATGTTAGTGACAAAACTGATCTAGACCAAACTTGGCGCTTATTGACTGCTTTGTAATCTAATCGTACTAACGTAAAGTCTGTATCGTGTTTTGTCTTAGACATTGAAGACGTTACCACCATGCATACGAACAATACATTGTTATCCTGCCCAAGAAATATCATCTCCTGTGGATGTCCTTTAATTGAAAACAAGCAATTCTTCTCTCAGTCTTACCTATTCTTCAAAAAATAGAAAGGAGTTCGTTCTCATTTCTTGAATATTGATATCACATCCCGTTATTGCATGCACAAATATAATATCTTCAAATACATCCCCTAAACTTGCTGAAGGTTCTGAATACTGAACATTTTCCTTTGGCATGTTTGTGAATTTGGACCAAAAAATCTGACATCTGGGATCAAAAAGTAACACAATCAGTTCGGTGTATTTTACAACTACAACTGATTGCAAGCCCCTGCGTGCTAAATTTATGATTGTGCTCACTATTATTGTGTACAGATCTGCGGGAGCTTGGAAGATTTGAAAGCAGGCAGATCAGCAGCAAATAGATCTATGAAACTCGTCTTTTTGATTAATTCAAAATAAATTCGTGTTACAATGTAGTTGGTATCGTTGTAGGACTCACAGTAATTTCCAATTATATGTTCCTTGCCCGTATCATGTGTTCAATATATTTTTACCTGGCTTCAAAATTGTATCAATCGAACACAACATTACTACTTGTGCCCGAGGGCAAACGGCTCTGTTAAGCAAATCACCACAATCTGCAATAGATATTGATATGATATCCAAGGCCAAATATTTTCAAACACAGCCACCAGAAAATGATTTTTTCCCATTATAATAAGGGCTGGTGTGTAGATCAAAGACGATTAGGTGGAAAAGCTAATTATGATCTACTACCACATTCTGTCCATCTATCTTTACAGTTCTGCTCATAGCTGCAACATTGTTTACTTTGTTTATGCGCTTAAAGTGGGCCTGGGTGAGTGACTTTCCAACAATAGATTCCATAGAGACAGTACCTATATTTTCAGCCACAACACAGTTCACAGATGAGTGTCCTGCTATACAATTTCTCAACGAAACCAGGATTCTGGGAAGGCTCTTAAATGGAGAGTGCTGCCT
>JAVRXN010000006.1:39076058-39117405 GCA_033556935.1 Timema podura | reverse complement strand
CAGAGTACTAATAAAATATGAGTGTTTGTTTGGTTAATGTTTTTGCGCAAGTTATTAGGAACACGAGACTCAGACTACTGTCACTTTATGACCGTGCTGGAGTAAGAACCACCAACTATTGGCAACAACGACAGCCCAGCATTGCCAAATTTTATTTACATTCGAAGGAAGACTGATCACGGAAAACAAAAGAATGACAAAGCTGTTTCTCAGTAGTAAGCATGCAGTTCCCTCATCAATTAAATTAGGTGTACCAAGACAGTCAGGGGATATTAGTTTCCTCTCCAGTATTTTCCCTAACACCAATGATTGCCCCCTCCCCCTTTAAGCCCCCTGGGGTGGGAAAAATCACCCAATCAAATGGTAACAAACCCCACTCTTCCTCCGGTCACTTTACTCGAGCTGTGAAGAAGCGGAATGTATGACGTATTTTAGGATACTTAGAAGAGATATGGAATGTACATTACCTTTGATTATTATGAGACGAAAGCTGTGTAAACATGCTATGACGATATTTATGCGTACGACACGAAGCAGAAACGTAACCAAAAGGTTCAGGTCAATGAAGTAAAGAGCAATGGGTTCGAACTCTTCAGCAAGGAGAGATTCAGACTTCTTCAACGTCATTGTCGACAGTTTGATTGCAGAACTACAGAGACGTTACTCTGCTTACAAGAAGTTAAGTAAAAAGCTTGACTTTCTTAGGAAGCAGCATAGGTTGTAACCACAAGATATCCGTGACAGAGCAGCCTTCTATCCTGGAGATGTTAATGGAACTTTGGAGAACGAGTGTCTTCAACTGCGAACTCATTTATCGTCAACTGAGGCTACGTGAGGAACAGACTTTTCGTCACTAAAACTGTACAAGTTCACCCTGAAAATAGACCTTTTGGACATCCATCCATACGTGGGAACAGCCCTCCAGGTGCTGTTGTGTGCACCAGGATCAAACCGCTGGGCAGGAAGGTCGTTTTTTGGCGCTAAAGAGAGTGAAGAATTATTTGAGATCTTCTACAGCATAACCGGCTTAGTCCGCTCTTTGTGTTGTACATAAGAGTCAGAAATCTACAGTCTGCAGAAAAGAAAGTTTGTTGCGATGTAATGTAAATCGTAAACTTGTAATTAAATGTCAGTGTATATTGTGTACAAAGGTACTTGTCTATTTACTTGAAGGTCAAAGTATGTTAAATAAAAGAAGTAAAGTTTTTTTAAAGGTATTACAAAAACTCAACTCTATTAACTGCCCCGGGTCCCCTAAGTCCAAGCTTGTTAACCACATATACTTTCTCTCTCTATTATCTCAAACTAGAGTCATTTATTAATACTCGTAAGATTTATGAACGTAAATAAGATATGTTTTTGCATAAATATTCCTCCAAAGAGGATAAATGAAGTAATATAAAGTTTTACAACACTTAAAAGAGGAATATCTCTGTCCACCAAAGAGCATAATATTCAATTTCAATTTCAAATGCTCTATAAAAAATATACAATAATGTTTGCTATTAGCTCAGAAACTATTGGTTTTATAAAAATATATTTCAATTTGATTGTTTTATTCTTAATAAATACAACTTTACTATGATAATAAACTTCGTACCTGTAGTAGAAGCCGAGATAATATGATTAACATTTGAATGTTTCACCTATGTAAAGTACCATTAAATTCATTTTAAAGTAAAACGAGAACATCCATTTTGTTTTTAGTGCTACATAATATTTAGATACAAAATGTAATCAAACTCGTTAAAGTGTATCTCGATTTCCCTTAAGATTGTAGTTAGATACTATCTAATTCCAAAACCCCCTTGGAGGAACCTGGTCAAAACCCAAGATACTGAGTTTTAGCGCGATCGTTAAAATAGTTTCAGCTCTAGGCCGAGCTACACACAGACAGACGGCATCGTGAAAACAACTTTTTGGTTTCAGGAAGTCATGAAACGTTAACATTTATCAAAATATCGATTTCAACTTTTTTTTCGATGACCATACTTTTCTCTCGGAAGGGTCAAGAGAAAAAATGAGGGCTGTTTATTAAAATCAACAAGCATAAATTATACTCTTGTGAAATAATATTCAATTTTTCTCAACTAATTTTTTCTATCATGTAAAAATTTTATTTGGTTTATGTTGTGGTATTATTCTACACTCAAAATCGAAATTTTTCATATTAAAGTGCTTTGTATTCTTAAATTATTTTTTCAAAAGCTTTAAACATTCTATATACAACACTTACAAAACCGTGAAGAATTAAAGAGGAATTTCAATACTTGGATACTCAGAAAAATGTATCATATTTAAAAATAACCTTTGTCTCTTTGTGTGTTAATACCATCACGGGAATGTTTCCGCAGCCCATAAACCTATCAATCACTATTTGAAGAACAACAACAGTTTTATGCAACACAATAATAAAGGTCACAATAAATTTACAAATAAAAAGTACACAGTTTATGTTTGTGTTGATAACATCTGTGAAAATGAAACACTTTCTGTATGATTGATTCATTTATATTGATCTAAATTGTTATTTTTCTAAAAAAAAAAAAAATGGCATTATTGTATTGTAGCCTTTGAAATAGTAATGAATTCCATTATGTTCATACTAAAACATTTTAGCTAAACTCAACTTTTGGATATGGATATAAAACCTACTTGCTATAGATTATAACGAGGGAAAAACATATCCTTAGGGATTTGTGTTCTAAGAAAGTTAAAAATATTGAGAATTACGGTAGCACGCCATTTACAAGACTGTAGATATCTATTTACATGAATACTCAATGAAACTCAGCTATACATATTTTTTAATATATACAATTAGGTCTCTAAAGAGGTTTTATAATTTCTTACTAGATTATGCACTCAGAAACATTTAGAGAATATTAATCGTCTTGGTCACAAATATATCACAAGTTGACAAAGCCAGAAGTTCTATTTGTGTTTTGAACAGTGAGATAAACAACATGTTATCAACACTCGTTCTGGTGTTACTGATCAACTTCGGAATATCTCACAGACTGACTGGCAATCAACTCACACCAAGATGCTCTCGGCTCAATATGTTCTGTGTTCAGAAAAACACCATGACTGCTCCAGAACTACGTGCTAACACTGTTCATGTTCAGAAACACACCATGACTGCTCCGGAACTACGTGCTAACACTGTTCATGACAAAGGGTCTCAAACAAATTGGGTGTATTTGAAAAACTTACAAACATTAAAGGAAAACTCAACCATTTCTGGAAATTTCGGTTCTATTAACTATGGAGAACAATTTATTGAAATCAATACTGGATCAAAACAAATCAAATTGACCCAACTTAAATTGCAGAAAAAAAATATTCAGGTACTCACCAAAAAGTTACGTATTCAAAGAGATTCTGATGAAACAAATGATATTCGGTTTCGCTCTCATCATGCAAATAGAGTGAATCAAATCTTGGGCAACAATGTTTCTTTAGTCAAATCAAATACATATCAGTTTCAGTCGACAGACTCAAAAACAACCACCGCTACTAAAAACGTCAAATCACATCTTACATCAGTTGACACAAACGAGTTTAAAATTTCAAAATATCCAAACATACAATCTTCAGACACACCAACTAAATCTGAACCCCAGAAACATTTGGGTCATCCTAAATGGCCATATTCTGGCCCTAGCAAATCTTTTAGTTTGGAGAAACATTATTTCAGTCATAAACGGACAAAACGACAATCAGACAATCACTCTAGACTTTCCCTGAACAGACGGAAAATATCTGGTCCCACTTTTATCTTGTCAACTGAACTATACGCTGAAGTTATAGAGGAGTTGAGACAGTATTTACATCGTAAGTGTGTCGTGATTATTCTCCCTGAATCTATTGATTGGAGGGCGCCATTGGAGCCAAGTGAGTACTTTCTCGGCTATTTGTAGAATCTTGGAGTGGTAATAATATTGTAACCAGCTTCGGTGGCCGCATGGTGTAACGCGCTACTCTTGCAGGAGACTAGACTGCAGATGACGGGGAGATCGAGGTTCAAATCTCAGTCGGGTGCATTGAGGCTGGTTTTAACAAAATAGTTTTTATCTCTCCCTCCCCGTGAATGCTGGTGAACTTCCTATAAATATAACCTTCTTAATCCCTAACTCACTAGCGTGATTTGTACATAAGCGTATAACCCAAACGGGTATTGAGACGTGCTGCTAAAATGTTTGGTTAGGTTCCCTACGGTTGTTTTATTATTGTGGCCTAACAACATTCTACACATCACAAGTTCAAGATGGTTACAAGAGATATTTCATTTCATTGTACATGTTTTTATTATCATACGTCTAAACGACAATACAAATGTTTGTATTCTGGGTCTTGAACGCTGACTTACATACCTCTACTATAATATTGCATTAATTATATTATGTGGTCTAATATTATAATTCCTGCAATATGCAATTAAAAAAACTGTATATAAATGTTTTAGCTTGATTTTGTTTTACGTTATTCTTCTATATAGGTTACATAATTTTTGAGTTCTGATATTATCCTACGTTCTTATCCTATAAATATACAAAGTGTGTACTTGTCTAGTTGGGTTCTTGCACAGCCTCACATTCTCCTTATATACCATTTACAAAAGTTGTTTTGTATATCGCAGTGGCGTAGCAAAACATTTAATGTCAGGGATGAGTCTCAATTTTGTACCCCCTTCCCGCTGGATAAACTAAATTCTTATAAGAAAACCAATTTTTTGAAGATTTTCACGTTTGATAACAAATTTTATTACAAATTTATAGCCCCAGATATATATTTTAAATTTTATTATGGTTCTATCGTAATGTATTTCAATTTAAAGACACTGTATCAAAAAGTGAATACAAAAAAAAAAGTGTTTTTTTCATATTTGTAAAGGCACGTGTTTTTTGTCAAAACTTACTGATTATATACACTTATTATACGAATGAAATTACTTTTACACTTACTATGTAACCTCTGACATTCATATTGACAAGAAAAAAACCTTATTTCAACTGACAGATTAAGTTCAAAAATTATACAAACAAATAAGATTTTAATTTACTTAAAGGTCCCGTAAGGAACTTCTTTTAGGCTTAAAATACTATTTCAATAATTATTGTATCTATTATAAATTATTATGAACTTCTTATACACAGAGATTATGATGAAACTTTATGTTTTATTTGCCCCCGAACTCCAAACAAAAAAGGGTTTTACAGTTCTATCAGTCCTTATTATTTATTTGGCGTTGAGCTTACACAGAAACTGTTTGATGGATTTAGTTCAAACTTGATAATTAGATATTCTATGGCTACACTTTATGGCATTTTTTTATTCAAGCCCTTAAATTAAGGATAATTGATTGATTTTTAACATTCAAAAAATATTCGGACAATGGCTTTAAGGATTTTTTAAAATTTGTGTATGGATTAACATGACAAATAACAATCTATACTTATGTTTTGGTAATACATTTGTTGGAAGGTAGCTTATTAAATAATATTGTTTGTACATTTGAGATTATTTTAAAATAGGTCATATGTTTTTTTTAAATTAATATTTGAGGATTGTTTCATATGATAAATATGAAGGCATACCGGTCTTCCCCAAATCATTCATAATAGGGTATTTTATTGATTATTAAATTATTAATTTGTTCGGAGCTATAATAGCCTATAATATGGTAATGCATGTAAGACCATAGTCTATCTTAATATTTATTTGATGATCTTTCTGACACTATTTTACATATATAAAATTCTAGAAACATAATTCAATGTTCATTCTTACTCTAGGGTATTATTCTAGAGAATGGTTAGAAGTAATTAAGGTTTGGAAGATCCTGACGGCAAGATTCACGCAAACATCGATCTTACGTATGGTGCGGGAACCAGACGAATACTGTTTACCATGTTTGTTTGTCATGCTTAGAACCAATGAATTTGTTAAACAACACTTTCGCCACAACCACGTGAGTACATTCATGTTATAAGTTACTAGTATTTGAGCCCATCTTCCTCAGGAAGATTGTGCTCGTTTGAAATAATAAAATAGCCTCAGTATTTGTTTAATATTACTATAAAATAACTATATGAAATGATAGACTAATATAGAAAGATATAGAATTAATGAGCGTCATGGTTTCCTAAAGATCATCATGGTTCATCAAGCTGTGCCACCAGAAGTTGTTTATGTTCATGATCATGTCACTCCTGTGTAGGCGATAGCTTAGCCTTCGATATTCAGCTATGTAATAGCAAAGCTATGAATACCCTTCAAAATAATCTTACTTTTTATGTTTTTTTATTTTTATGTTTTTTCATCTGCCTTTACAAAATTAAAATTTTCAAACACATCCAAATTTTGTTTATATTATCTTAGCAGTTTTGGAGCCCCCCTCACCCCCACACACACACACACATTTTTCACAAATTTCCAGGACCCCTATTTTCTATCTCCAAACCTTTCAACTTTTATGTTATATGAGGTGATATTTCGACCAATTTGCCAAATTTGAATTTTCTTCCGCACTGAAAGGTAGATCTTCTAATAGTTTTGGAGACATTTCAATCTACTGCCGCTTCCCCCAACACACTTCAGTTTTCACATTCCCATTTTGAAATTTCAATAATTATTTGGTTGTTTGATATGGTAGTTTTACGTGCTTGCCTAGTTTCAATTTTTAACAACACTGAATAGTGTGTTCAACATAAGTTGTATCAGTTTCAAGCTGATACACTTCTTGTTTTTTAATTTTGAAATTCCATTTATTCAAACATCATTCGGTTATTCGGACAGGTATATTTACTTTCATGCCAGACTTCAATTTTATTCCACACTGATTGATTGGGATTTCTTGGCTTAGAAAATTTTGAGAAATTTTGAAATCAAATTTGAAATTTCAGTTTTAAATTTTTCTTATTATTTGGGACTGTCGTTCTAATGGCTTGCAATAATCTAAATTCTATTCCACAATTATAAACTTTTTATATAAGATTTTGAAATTCTTAGCTCTTCTTCAACCCAGATATACAAAATTTATAAACTATAACATACAAAAAGGTGGTATTTTTTAAAAATTTAGGAAATTTCTTCTAATTTCCCATTTCACTACCTCCACACCCATAATCCAATTTTTTTATTTCAAATGTTAAAGATATTTCGTGTGCAGTTTAATGATTGATTATAGTGAGTGGTATCATTTTGTTGAGGGGGTGGGGGGACTGTGCTGAATCAGAAGAGTGACAATGGCCATCTGGGGACCACGACAGGTTCATATGAGGGCAGGAGAAAATAAAAGTGGCCAACTTCATAAAAATCTGAAATATTTCTTTAAATTTCAAGTTTACACATAAATTACTCGTAGCAAAAAATAAATATAATTAAAGTCACTATAGTAAATTTTGTGGAAACAAAATTTATTCAAAACGTATAGCTTATGCTATATTTACAAAATTGAAATAACATTATGTCATAATTAAAATTACAATAAAAATACCCATAAAACCATATGTGTGCTGAAATAAAATAAGGTGGGGACAATCTAATACTTACAGCAATAGAAGAGTGAGTAAGTGTCTCGCTTACATATACAAAATTAAAAGGGAGTAAATAATGTGCTCAAAGTTTTATAAAAATGATGAGAGCTTTATTATTATTACTACTACTATGCGTTTTGTATTAGACAGGTCCATTCCTCTTGTCAGTGAACTTAGACTGCCAATTCGCCCTGTCTTCTGCACCTTCCTTGATCTCCCAGAATTTTCTTCTTTCCTTAAGTCATATAATATTTGAATCCTCTGCCTTCCTAAGCTCCTCTTTCCCTCAACCATTCCTTCTATGGCGTCGTGCAAAAGACCGTTCCTCCTAAGGATGTGTCAGATCCAGTTTGGTTTTTTTACCGAAAAATCACATCGGTTCTCTTCTCACCCACTCTTCTTAGGACTTGTTCATTTGTCTCCCTGTTTGTCCACCTGATCTTCTCACGCACTCTTCTTAGGACTTGTTCATTTGTCCCCCTGTCTGTCCACCTGATCTTCTCACGCACTCTTCTTAGGACTTGTTCATTTGTCCCTCTGTCTGTCCACCTGATCTTCTCACGCACTCTTCTTAGGACTTGTTCATTTGTCCCCCTGTCTGTCCACCTGATCTTCTCACGCACTCTTCTTAGGAATTGTTCATTTGTCCCCCTGTCTGTCCACCTGATCTTCTCACGCACTCTTCTTAGGACTTGTTCATTTGTCTCCCTGTTTGTCCACCTGATCTTCTCACGCACTCTTCTTAGGACTTGTTCATTTGTCTCCCTGTTTGTCCACCTGATCTTCCCACCTACTCTTCTTGGGACTTTTTCATATGTCACCCTGTCTGTCCACCTGACCTTCTCATGTATTATCCAGCACCACATTTTAAAGTTCTCCAAGTATTTCTTTTCCATCTCATAAGAGTCCAAGTTTCTGCTCCATACAGTCAGATGCTCCACATGTAGCATTTCATCAGTTTCTTCCTCAGTTTCAAATTCAACTTTTTGGTAACCTCTTCTTGTTGAAAGCTTCCTTGGCCATGGCAATCCTCGACCTAATTTCCTTGGTGCATTAGGCATCCTTTGTCGGCAAGATTTGCATGTACATGAACTGATTTAAATTCTCCAAATTCCTGTTTCTAATATTGATTTTCAGTGGCTCTTCATTTTTTGAAATTACCATCACTTTTGAGTTCTCAATGTTGATCTTCATGACAAATTTTCTTCCTATCTCCACCATCTGGTCCATAATTTCTTGCAGCTTTTCTTTATTCTAGGTCTGGAATAAAAAATACATTTAAATCAAAATTAATATTTTTATTTTGAGGGAGTTGGGTTTTTGCAACTAGTAAATATAATAATGTGGTCCTTTCATTCGTATCCATAAGATCCTTCGCAGGACTATCATTACCCTTTTAAAACTTAGCTATTAGTTCCCATACTTTTAACCATGTATTAGTTATATTCAAACAATTTCAAAAATCAAAATATCTATTTCTGTAAATTACCAATCAAATAAACAAGATGGTATGTGTGTGATGTTTTAAAGTAAAATATTAATGTTCTTAATTTTACAAACTTCTAAATGGTAGGTTATAGTTATCTTGGGTCTCTTCTCTTCTTAAATGTCCTTTATCAATTTCTGTGAGTTACTTCACTACAATATACAATACTGCCTCCATTATGTAAACAACATTATTTGTTACGTCCATTGATTCAATTATTTACAACTAGCTCTGGCACCAATCTCGACGATTATATAGTATTATAACTTCGCCAGATATTTATTTAACATATAACACTCGAATTTTCAATATAGTTGTGGGCTATATCTACATCTAAGACCAGCTATATGAATTCAAAGCAAGAGAGATTGAACTATCAGGCCTTATTAAAATCTGTTTTACGATCATCAAAATAATTATTATGGTTAATTTGAAAGATAGGTTAACCATTTAACTATCCCCCTTCTAAGACTGTAAGTTTTATACAATAATAAAGACAGATGATGTAAGGTGCTCACTTCAAACTATCAAGTTGAATATTTAGCTTTAATAGTGATGGCTTGTCCATGAAAAATTTTATATTATTTTAATACAATAATTTAAACAATACTTTAAAGGTGAAATTTGAATGACATGAGATTAAAATACATTTGACCCCCTTTTATTTGTTTTTAGGCGCGTTTACAAAGAACTTGGCTCATTTTTATGACAACTGGTGTAAAGGAAAACTTCTTCTCAGATGTGCCTCTGCAATATCACAACGAGTTCATCATAGTGGAGGGCAAGGAAGACAAACTAACGTTTTGGGAACTGTACAAGATATTTCTATTTCAAAACCCTCCCAAGGCATTTCTATTGGGCACCAAGTACCATAGAAATAAGGCATTACTTTCCAGGATGAGTTTCCATAAAAGAAGAAATAACCTTTGGGGATCTAATATTGAAGTATTCACCTTCAATGTAAGTATCCTGAATGTATTTCTTACTCATTTGTTTAAGGTACTAATCCATTATATTTTTTGAAAATGTATAATAAACATTTTGATAAAAATATTCCTTCCCATAGTCATATAAATATTATTTGTATAAATTACAACACTGAAATTATTTTTAATTGTTTAGATCTACCTGAGAGATTACCGGGGTGTTTTAAGTGTCTACGTACTTACCTCCGTTCATCCCCTCCTCGTGCCTTAGCATCACTTTCCAGAACCTTTTACGTTTAGTTTGCAAGTTGAACCCCGTCGAATCGGATCTTTGTATTTTATAAAACGCGAGAATATTTGTGTTACAATATTGACTTTTGAGTAACAGCTGAATTTATACAATTAAACGTATTGTTTGATCCAATTTGAATTTTTAATCATTTAAATGTTCTTAGTCACTTATTACCTTTGTCAATATATTTTCCTCTTAAATATTTCGAAAACAACGTCTTGTTGGAAAATAATTTGAAACAAAGCTGTTTAGTTCTAAGGGGGAAGTAATGTGGTATTAGACCCCATATTTTGTATCGCATATTCTTGTAGAGCTTTTCGTGTTTTCATAATGGTGGTGTACAGCTTTTTCAACTAAATTTCATCATGAACAAACCTCTCAAGTTTAAGCATCGCCAGCTTCTGGTGCGGCATTAGAATTATTCAAACATAGACCTACTTCGGGAAGATAAAAGCGTGCTGTATATTTGTACACGTTTATGGAAATTTTTAAAAGAACAAACAAAATAATTACTGAACATTTTCATATTACAGTAGGTTTCCAACCAAATGATACACCAGTAGCACTTCACGCACCGAACTGTTGTGATAGCCACATAATGGTCCTAAATTTCCACTTGAGTTAATTCATTCAAAACTGTAGGATTTGTCTGTTTTTATTTGAGATTCTTTAGATTTTGAAACAATATCCTAAATATAATGATGCGATATGTTTTTATGTGATCTATTTGTTTGAAAGCTGCTGCCATTCTTTGAGCACATTGATTCTCGGCTCCATTAAGAGAAATTCAACAACAGTATTTCAGCTGATAACAATAAAAAATAAATGAGACTGTATTTTTAACTGGAATTGTTAGTAAATACGATGTTTTGTCTACGTTCTTTAACATTTAGTTGTGTCCTCTATGAATACAGCTACAAACACACACGTCTATCGTCTCACTGTATGATTGAATAACTAGCTCTAAGCCCGGCGCTGACGATGCCACAACTTGTGAGGTTCGAATCTCATGATAATTTTTACTTGAAAAAGCACTCCACTATTTTGTAAATGCCATGGCGTGAGCTACAAGAATAATCTATAAGCAATACGAAGACTCATTAAATAAAATGAACTTAACATAGCCTTAGCAACTACACCCAAGGCCATACCAACCATATCATATATATTCCCCCTTAAAGCTAAACAATTTTTCTCTCAAACTTTTTTTTACAAGGCGTGGTTTTTGAGATATTTAGGGGAAAAGTTTTCAAATGAACACATGGTATCCATATATACATAATATATATATAGAGAGAGAGAGAGAAAGAGAGAGGGGTGTGATTCACGACTGAACACCTATATTTTTAACTAACTAATGATTGGAAAGTCACATTTGATTAATGTAAATGAAGCATTGGCCCATGATAAGTAGGAATGTTTCATAGAAGGTGCTGAAAATACCCACTACCAGCGTCTAGACACATATTCATCCGATGTTCCATCTTGGCCAATGTGCAATGTAGTGTGGCGACATTGATGGAAGAAATTTCACGTCTGATGGTGTCTTTCATTACCTCAATCAACCTTAGCTTGTTGGCATAAAACGTGCCTTTTAATAGTCCCAAGAGAAAGAAATCTCGATGTGTCAGGTCAGGATACCTAGGTGGTCACAGGTCTTTGGAGATAGTCCTGTCCTGAAAAAATATTAGAATTTCTGCCATGATACTATTAGATGTGTGGCAAGTTGCACCGTCCTGCTGTTGGAAGTAGTCATTTGTAAGTTTTTGATCATCCAGCTGGTTCACAGACTCAATAAAAATTTCAACTTATAGGTCAGTATTCAGCGTGTCTTAAAAAATAATTGGCCCAATGATACGGTGACGGGACATCGAACAACAGAGACCAATTTTTGCTGGATACAATGGCTCTTCATGGAGGGCGTGGAGATAATCACTGGCCCACACCAGTGCATTTTGCAAGCTTACAAAGCCGGATAAATGGAACCATGCTTCGTAAGTAAGCTATGCTATGTCCAACAGGGTGAGGTTTTCAGCGAAAAATTGGGCAAACCATTAACAATAAGTCAGTCGCTTTGTAAGATCGGATAAACGTAACTCATACACAGCCCTGATACAGTAGGGTTTAATCTGTGCCTGTTTGGCTGATTTTTGACTGATCAAATACAATTTTCCAGTCTCTTGGGATATCCTCCAAAGAAGCTTTCTTGGGAATACTAACAACTGCCACTTCACTTCCAGTACTGTGGCCTCCATCATCTTGGGCCGTCCGCCCGTGTGCAGATCCACCAATCTTCCTGTTCTCTCCAGCTTATTCGACAAGTTCAAAATGGTGATTCTGGTGGGTGGTGTATACACACCAAATTTATTCAGAAATTCCCTCTGACATTGTTTGAAGTAACCGGTTACACATTACTGACGCACATTAAGCAAACGCTCTTCAATTGAGTACACCATTTTGTTCCACTGACTCGCTTACACTGCCAGATGAGACACACTCCCCCACTAATGTCTAGACAGATGGCTACGTGGTGGGGGTATATGTTTTTCCAAGTTGACTGCTCATCATTAAATAAAGAACCTTTACGCTCATGTCTAACACTCATCTTATATTCCATATAATGAGTTAATCACACACTTTATCTCTCTCTCCCTCTCTCTATATATATTTATATGGTTTTTTAGGCTCTAACTGTAATATATATATATTAGGGTTGTTAAAAAAAGCCTAGAAATAATTTTACAAAATTTCGTTCTTCCTGAAACTTGCTCTTGTTAATTTGATATGAAATACATGTTGGAAATTTTTTAGCTAAAATGGACCATATTTAGGGGTTGCAACCTCGTGAAACTTTCACTTGTACATTCATCATTCACAGAATTATAATATGATCTCAAGCTCAAGCCTATGTGTGCATCAAGACACTTGACGAATGGAGCCTAAAGAATTAGCTGTGTGGGCTAGTTTTCGACACCACCACGTCAAACACTGGACTCACAGAAGGGGGGGATGTACGATTATTAAAAGCTCCATTAATCGTCCTTTACTGTGGGTGTCTTGTCGCCATAACGTGTACGAAGTTGTTTTAGCTGACGTATTCAAAGAAACCCTCGGTGGCTCTTCTGGACCAGATATTCTTCTCTTCAAACGTTTCAGGACTCAATGGATATCACTCGACCAAACAAAGTTTACACCTACCTCAAACGAAAGCTTCACCGGTTTACTTGGTGATCTGCATGATGAAATGATTGGTTTATACTCCACTGCTCTAGAAAAAGGAGGGTTTCTGAGAGAGGACTATGCTTATCTGCAACATTGAAGCCTGGTTTTACTCGGAGTGTTTCCGAATAAACACATCGGCTTTAGAGCATCTGAATATCTTCATAATGCTAGATGAATGGCCAAGGCCATTTATTCCGTAAAGATCTACCTCTTTAAGGACTAGATTCAACTTACCTCTTGTGAACAAAAACAGAAACAGAAAGGCCTGTAGAGCACCATCTACGCTGCCATCTAAAGTTATGAAAGAGTCCAGGATGAGGATGAACTTCGAGAAGTCATCAAGCAGATGAATGCAAAGGCGGAGGAAAATGAGGCCAATGAGAAGAGAAAACACGGGTTGGTATCCACTCAAATATTTATTCAGCTAGATAAGAAGCTTATGAAAATTTGTCGAAACAGGCTAAGAGAATGAAATTGATTTCCGATGGAAAACATCCTAGCGTTGAAGTTGGAGGTAATGTCATCATACCTATACCAGATGTAAACAGATCCATCGCAGACCTTCGAAACCGAGTAGGAGTTGTGCTTGATAAAAATAAAGAGGATTTTGAACTGAATTTTAAACATTAATTCCAACAGACCATAAACAAATCATATTTATTTTAGATCTGAATTTGATGGTTCCCCTCAAGTGTTCCTGATAGGCGATCAGGTGTCCGATCATGAAATTTCTTTGAGGACTGTAGAGAGGAAAGCAGCTATCGGAACAGGACAAGGCTTTGTACGCTGTTTATGCACGAAGAAGTGTACTTCAAAGAGATGCTTGTGCAGGAAACAGGGGCAACTTTGGTAATCCAAGTACATTTGCAGCCTGCCTTGTTGCAATAAGTGACAAAAGGATGTAATTGATGCTTTAAATACTAAACTCTGTTTCGTGGATTAGTGTTGTTGTTAATTATCCCTTGAGACTAGTTTTACCTAAAATCTGGTTTTAACGTTCAGAGACTTTAGTCAATACTGTTTTTTACTGGTCAGTACAGGCATTTACTACAGTATTTTTAGTTATTCTAGTACTGTCGACTGCATTTTGTTGATTTTAGAATCAACTAGTTAAAACTAGTATTGATGAAATTAATTTGCTGTAACTAGTTTTACTTAGTGAAATCGGGTCTTAACGGATTTCAAGTTCTAACTGTAACATATATATAATATACACACACAATGTCTAGGAGGATCATCTAGGCTGATACCTAGGATATTTAAATCATGTAATTTTAAGCTTTAGTGGTTTTTGTAGGTAAATTAAATTCACTCAAGCATTAGAATTAAATGTAAGGCATATGTTCAATCCAATAATTATGAATTCTGATGAATATAACAAGTCTGATTGATGTGTGTTCAAATATGTTTGGTTGTTTTCTTATTGTTTGTATTTGAAGGAAAAAAGTTTTTCTTATGTAATAGGCATATTTTATGGTTTAAAATTTATAAATAATATACCCAAGTATTAAAAAAATAGTTTTAACTTTATTTACCTTTTATCTTGGAAACTAAAAAAGATAAAGATAAAATAAAGAGTAAAACTATCATTAAAAGAATGTAAAAGGGTAAGATCAGTTTATAAAACGAGTGCTGTACAAAGAACAACGCTAGACCACTCGTGATAATATGCCTAAGGGCGTGACCGCTCTAAGTTTAAGCTATTTTTGTGCTTCAAATAGTCTATATACAGCAAACATATTAATACAATAGTTGTATAGAACAAGTACTTGAATAAAGCAAACATATCAGACTCATCTTGGAGTAGAATAAGTACAATTGGAGACTTTAACTTACTCAAAAATATGAGCTACACATACAAGCAAAATAATAACAAGACATTTATATTTAAGGATAAGAAGTTTTCAAGTACGCTATTTATGGTCTGGGTGAATAAATCATAAATATCAAGTGACATTTAAATTCAAAATAAGGAATAGATGTAATTATTTTATACTTGTTCATCTAAAGAGAAAGTATTTTAATTATGAATATTTTTGACCTCTAAATTATGATGAATCCTTATGTTGTATATGTCCCTGAAACCAAAACGTCGATTTTAGAATTCTGTATGTATGTCTGTCACTGGCCTAGAATCTCGATTCCTAGTGTGTGTTAGTAGATTTTGTTCAAACTTGATATTTATATGTTGTATGGCTATTACTCAGTATATTATCTTATATTAACCATAGCCTCTAAATTAAGGGTTGTTTACTGATGATTTTTTGTAAGATTAAAGATTTTCAAAAAATAGTTTTAATGATTTTATTTAAAATTGACATCTAGGGAGAGTTTGATTTGAAAAATAGCAATATATACCGTACTTGTTTTTCATTAAAATTTTAAAAATATCGTACTTTGACCGTTAAGATTTAGTTCCATTTGGGTGTATAGAATTTTTTTTTGTGATAAATAAGAAAAATAAACATGTTTACAAAAATAATTAACCATAGGGTAGCTTATAAATAAGTTATTTTTGAAAATTTGAGATTTTTGTAGAGCTGATTGAACAATTTGTTAAAATTGAAATATGAGGTATACTCGTTTTTCTAAAGGAAGTTTACTAAAGATTGTTTATGAAAATATGTTTATTTTTTAAATTTGTTCCAAGCTATAGCACACTTTAAGAGATATTTGTAACATTGTGCCATATCATTTATTTAATTTTTTTTAAACTTAATGAATCTTTGTAAACTCACATTTATGACGTAAACACAATAATATTATATCAGTTATTTAATTTAACAAGGGATTTTTTATTTTAATTCCAACAGAATCCTCCATTCACGATTGTATCTGAGGACCCAAAAGGAATAATTGTTGTTACAGGATATATTGGCGAGGTCTGGAAATTATTAGAGAATGTAATGAATTTTAGGTAAGTTGCAGAACACATTTATTAATAAATGTTCATATTATAAGCTAGGTGGAAATCATTTTTGATTACACTTTAGTACTTATTGATACATTTCTGAAACCTTAGGTGAGTAGGTCTAGATTTAAGTATCCTGTATTCGATTCCCATCATGACCTAAAACGTACTATCGTATTTAAACATTATTTGATCATATTCCATTGATGTATGCCTCATTCATAGATACTTATATAACATTTGATTCATTGATGTTGGCATACAATTCATTCGATCACTGATCAGATTCATACATGATGTTTACATGGAATTTGATAATTTATCTAATACAAGATTCATGCTTTAACAACATTTGGTCATTGATATGGAACCTGTATCCTAATTAGACTTGATTATATACACGAAATATATTAACAAGATATTTAATGATCATTGAAAGACATAAATCATCAATGGACGACATTTAATCATTGACCGGAACCTTATTTTATAACTAGACAACATTAGATTACTGGTTCCAAATTTGCATTGTAATTAGACTGGATCATAACTATGCATGATATATATATGATATTAGATCATCGATTAAAGTTATGGATCATCTTTGGATGTAATTTTCCAATTGATCATAAAATATTTTTACAATATTTCATCATTCATAATTGCCTTGCTTCATACTTATTCATAATTGGATCAATATTCTGACCCATGCATGATACCTACCTGACATTGAATCATCAATTAATGTCATGAATCGTTTTGAGGACAATTGATCATTGATCAGAAAATATATTCTTACATATACAATATTTGATCAATCACTATGCAAGACGTTATACTTACACATAATTGATCATTGTATAGAGGCATTCTAACTGATTTAAAAACATTTTATTATTAATCTTCGCTATGAATCAAGTTCAGACTAGATTCGATAATTGATCTTAGCCATCCATACATGTTAGTTGAATACCATTAAATTATAGATAAAACTCAAACACCATGCTAGAAAGACATTCGAATAATCTGACCCATTCATTATACTTAGACAACATATTTTGATTATAGGTCTTACATATATATATATATATATATATATATATATATATATATATATATATATATATATATATATATATAAAATGCTCATACATTCGATCGTTGATCAGAAAAATGTCTAATATTTATATACTTGTTGATCACTTATAGATTAACACGTCGTGCTTGACTGACATTTGGTCATTGATCAGAGCCACGTTTCATCCATAGATTATATTTTATCATTGATCAGACCCTTCCATCAAACTTAGACAATATTTGTTCATTGATTGTAGCCACACAGTACGCTCACGTGAATTTGATCATTTATATCATGACTCAATCTCACACAACATGTGATCTTCATTCATTTATTTCAATAATGAATTATACCTACCTGAAATTCTATCATAAGTTAGTTATTGGACCAATATATCGTACTTATACAACGTTTGATGCAGGGCCGTAACTGGAGGCGTGGGGCCCCGGGGCAACAGATAATAATGGCGCCCCCCATTTTTTTTTTTTTCCCCTCCCACCTCTAAATCTCACATTCCCACTTTCTTTTAATAAGTCTTGTTGATGTGTGTTGTTAGTTATTGGGTGTTTTTGATCCGATGAAGTTAATACTGAATTTAATATAAATCATGCAATTTGACTAAGGTAGGCGGTAGCCTTAAGGGCATTACTACCACTCGCAACTCTAGAGCTTCGCATGGATACATGACTTCAGCTTTATTACGGTAGTGTACGTCAAGCAGCCTTGTTTTGTCGGCACAGAGGCACAGACGTAAGCTGATACTCCGTGGGTCAACTGTTTGAACTTAGGGTTTGATAATTTCGTTGGCTGGTCAATGATGAAGTATCCGAGTAGCAAGGGCTAGGATGTGTTGATAAGCTTGCAAAAAGAGCAATACATTCAGTAGAGTTCTCTTCGATTACATTTCTGACAGGATATCCGTCAATTACGTCCGTAGTTGGTCCATCATTATGAAAAATTCAAATTTTTATGATTGCAATCGTTTGTTCTGGATTGTTCCGAAATAATTTTTGTTTGTTCCATTTTGATAAATCCACAAATGGTGTGTTTATATTGGGATTTGGGGGGCAACTTCACGATAGACCCCCTCCCCCCCCATACACTTTGGAAAATTGACATTTACATGGTTGCGATAGAGTTTGTTCCGCAAAAAGTTTCGTTTGCTGTGTATTTGTTCTTGCACAAATGGTACGTGAATTTGAAACTTTGTTTACTCATGAGGGGCCAACTTCATGGAAACCCCCCCTCAAAAAAACCTTTAAAAAATTCATGGTGTTTTGATTGCACTCGTTTGTTCCGTATTGTTAGACACAAATTTTTGTTTATTCTGTTTTAAAAAGCCCACAAATAGTATGTTTACATTGTGGGGAGAGGGGCCAACTTCACGGTAGCCCATTCCAGTTTTAATGATATCGATATTTTATAATGCATAGATACTCAAACCTATTCTTTTTAATCAAACAGTTGTAGGGATGATAAGATAATGTTGAAAATTAACTATGTATCCTAATTGTTTGTCATGTTTGTAAAATCCACATAACCGATTAGACGCTGAAATTAAACGGTGAAAAGTTGCGTTGGGATGGGAATTCTTTTAAAGTAAATTTTTGTAAATCAATATTATATTTACGAGAATGCAAGAGTTTAGCTGTTAAAAGACTTCATTGCATAGCTATTTTTAGTTTCCATTTATAAAGAACGTTTTTGATTTAGTCATGTGCATTCATTTCGATTTTTTTTTTAAATTCTTAGTTTGTTTTTTTGGCAAATTTGTAGCAATTTTTTTAGAATTTCAGGCTATTCTATAGATATTTTTAATCACTTTTTTGAAAATTTATTCTGGGTCCGCTTAGTAAATTTTGATTTGAAAAAAATATTTTTATCGTCAAGGAATTTCTTAGTCTTCTTCGTGTCAGAGTTGGAATAATTGACATTTTCTTCCAACCATGTCTCTTTGCGGTCAAAGATACTATTTACTACATCTTAACAGTAATAGTAGCAAACAAAAGGAAGGTGCGATGTCAATACTTTAGGGTAACCTAGTTATGAGCTCTCTTGAGGGGGTAGGGGAAAAGGGAGGTAAGATCTCGTGTATCTTTCTGTAGTTTCACAACTGCACAAATAGACGAAACCAATATTTTGGAGCTTAGTAGGAAGTGAGGTCCATAAAAATACTTTTTTTACTATGAGTTTTATGGCATGCAATAAGTTGTAGACCAAGATCTACCTAGTTTTTGTATTTCTGACTTGCTTCACCTTTTTATTGCTTTTTTGTGCATAATGAGTGAATCAAAGGCAATTTTTTTCATACTTTGACACAGAGTGTGGGACAATTCTTTACTTGGGCTCTGTGTGACCATACAGATCGCACACACAAAATACCATTATGACTAGTGACACTAGTTTATTTAGCATTGGTAAGAGATATAAGAACTAACAAACTAAAATATAATGCACAATAATCTGGAACAAAATAATAAAGTTATAAAACCAAGAATACAAATTTTGTTATATTTTATCTAGTTGAGGGAAGGAAATGGAGCTTAGCATAGTGATAAAAATATATTATTTTTAAAACTAACAACATGAAATAAACACATTTTTTTTAAATACATTCAGAACAAAATAAAGATAAACATGTTAAGGAACTCAAACAAACTAACAACAAACTTTAAATAAAAAAATGTTCAAGTTTTGAAAGAATGTGAGAGAGCTACTACTAGAAAAATTTATCGAGGCTTTACAAAAGGAATAAATGGAAATCTTCGCAAAAAGAAATCTAAATGAACCAAGAACGAATTATTGATTGCAAAGATAAAATATCGATTTTTAAAAGTTGTGTGTGTTCATGTGGTGAATATGGCTGCCATAAAGGTGTCAATCCACGCTCCTAGTGTAAATAAATCTGGTGTTTTCCTGCCAAAACGAAATGTGCGTTTATTTTTAAGGAACCATCCGGAACAAACTAAGAACAACTTATTGCAATCATAACTTTTTTTTAAATGTTATTAGGGGAAAAGGACGGTGAAGCAGCTTCATGGAGGTCCAAAATAAAGATATCATTTGTGAGCGTATCAAAACGGAAAAAAACTGATTTATTGCGGAACAATCCGGAACTAGCGAAGAAAAAACTATTGTAATCATACAAAAAAAAAATTTAAAGGAAGATTTAATCCATGTTTGCAAATTTTAGGTATGATATTAATTTTGGATATCAAAAAATTTTTTTTTCAAGAATTTTAGAAACTATCGATGGCAATAATTACATTTCAATTTCAAATAGTGGGAGGCGAGATACTAAGTTACTATTTAACAATGTATAACAATCAATGTAGTGCAGATTCAATACTAAAGGTAACAAACTCATTGGTTTGTGGGAAAAGGGATCTCGGAATTCTGCTCCTTTAAGTGCAAGAAGAGCCAATTTATTTGCTCCACTGGACTGTTCCTTTAAAACTGCTCCTTTTTGTCACTAGGGTTTCTATGCATCAATTTTTACCTACAAGCTACTTTTTTTAGCACCAGTCTACTGCCCGTTCCTGGTTTTACTCTTTTATTGTCAATTAGTAAGTGAATGAGATTTTTATTTTGAGAGATGTGGCACCAATTTTTTGGAATGAGAGTTGACAACGTTTAGGAAAAATACCTCTAGACTGACCACATAGATTCACTCAAATATCATTGTCAACTGAAAATCAATTCTAATGACTGAAGACCAGAGACAAGGCTGAAACCAATTTTGCATAATTACGGCTTTATGGGTTTGAAAAAATGTTGGCTAATTGAAAAAGTGAAAAAAATAATTAAGCAAACAATGTCAATTTAACATTTTTAAATAAATTAGCTATTAATAAGCATTATTTTTAAGAATATAGATTTAGCTAAATTTTGTGGTGCAATATTAAAGTCAGTAGTGATGGACCCTTCCCTTAAATAATTTTACACCTAAAAGGCATTCAATGTTAATCATCAACGATCAATTTAAAATGGAAGCAATAACAATTATGATTGATGAAAATGAATTTTAGTTTTGTTTCTGGAAACTTTCCCCTTCAAAACCATTTGTACTCCCCATAAACTCTAAACTTGGCAATGTTAGATAGTAGCGTACGCCGGCTATTTCAAGGTATGACAAGGAACAAAAGGAAATCACTTCATTTTTTCTTGCAACTGTATTGGCCAAAATATCCGGAGATAAGGAGTTCATGGTGGTCCAAACTTACATGTGGCGTGTGTGACAGAAAGGAGCAGGTACATTTGGACCTGTACAGCGATACATGTAACAGACAGAGAGAGTTTAAAAGGTTAACTGGGAACTGTACAGCGTGTATTGATTGGATTTGTGACAAAAGACGATTCCTTTTCGATCTGTCAGGAACAGGTTGACAATGTCAATTCAAAGGGAGGGACAAGATCGTAGTTGTGCATTTACAACCATCACTGGGAACAAACGAAACAAACAATGTTGTAAACCTAACAGATTTCAATGTGGAGGTTTTTCTAGTGGAGGGGCCCTAAGTTGTAAAAATAAAATGTCACAAGTTCATGTCCCATTTTTGCAAGAACAAATGGGAAAAACGAGCCTTTTTGCGATATAATCCGGAACAAACGATTGCAACCATAAAATTGTAAATTTTCAAAATCGGGGGGCTGCCGTGAAGTTGATCCCACCAATGTAAACATATCATTTGGGGGCCCTATCAAAACAGAAAAACGAAAATTTTGCGGAACAATCCGGAACAAGCTAAGAAACAACGATTGCAATAAAAAAAACTTGAATTTTTAAATTGGGGAGGGGGGGGGGGGGGGGGAACCAGGAATATGTTTACATATGTTTTCCACATGGATACCATGGAAATGGTGGGATTATTTACATTTGGTTAAGAAAATATTAAATATCTATCCTTCCTGTTATATTATTTTTGACGGAGGTATCGTTCTCATCAATAATCTAGGTATGTCATCATCACTTTCCTATACA
The DNA here is from genome assembly GCA_033556935.1 of Timema podura. Taxonomy (NCBI): domain Eukaryota; kingdom Metazoa; phylum Arthropoda; class Insecta; order Phasmatodea; family Timematidae; genus Timema; species Timema podura. Next base: position 39,094,968 of record JAVRXN010000006.1, on the reverse strand, counting down.
ACTCAAAATTCTTCATTTTCTATTGAATTAATCTCACAACTATCACCTTCCTCAGAACTTTGGAATTCTGAATCGGTACATTCAACATCAGAATACTTATAGCTAATAATGTATCAATTGGGGAGGGAGGGAGTTCTTCCACACCGGACATGTACTCCGTATCACATATTGTCTTCTCTGTAATAGAAAAAAAATATTAGGGCCTAAATTATCATCTCAAAATGTATATTATTTATTCTAATTAAGACAGACTAATGATTTTGCAATAGAAATAAAGCATATTATAAAGATAAATATGGTTTATACACCTATATAAGTTGTAATTATATATATATATATATAATATATGAGAGAGAGAAAATTGAACAAGACTGATGATTACGTTGTTCATTTGTGCAAGTCATTTGACATATAATAATATATTTTTTCAAAGTGTGCATATATTATATAAAGCTAAACTTCGATAAGGACTTGAATCAGTTGGTGAATCAGGCAAAAATATTTATTCAAAAAATTACTAGGAACTTGCAGCAATAAACTTGAGTTTACAAAATAAAAGGTAGGTTTATTAATAATTTACCTATACAAATAATAAAAATATATAATTTTTACATATTTTTAGGTGGCTTGCCACATGAGTTCTCTTTCTATAGTTTCCCCATCCACTCTCCACGTAAATAGGGTGCATTTACTAGAAAAATTTGTTTCCTTCTCCTTGCACCTTAGAATAACTCAAACCTCCAAACCTAATCACTAAATAATTCAAAGTACCTAAAAACATAGGAGAGCGATTATATATAAGTTTATAAGCTACATCTTATTTGGATAGTAATGCTTTAGTTATTTTGATTAAATTAATTCAAATAAAAATCGTGCTTTCTCTTTCACACACATTTTTTTATGACTCATATGTAATAAACGACATCCCTTTGTGAATGAAATAATTATTTCATTACATTATTTATTTTCAAAAAAATAATAAAAATATTGGTAGAAAGACTGTCTTTACAATAGTAAATAGCGGTTTTTCATTTGAAGTAAATTCAGAGTGCTTACACACTTGCAAATGCAAACATCAATTACTACTATAATATCATACTTGGGCCTAAAATTACTCTCTAAGTGAGTTCGAAATATATAAATAATCAATACTATACCTTCCTATATTGTTTAGGTACCCAACAGGATATCTCACTGATTGTAACATCATTATAGACTACATCTAACTTGACCTGATTATACCCTTATAGGTGGGATTAACAGAGAAATTCTAAATATTCAAATATAATAGTTTCCAAAATGTAAGCCATATAAAAGGCTGGAAAAATTGCCAGATTAAACGTAGATTCTTGCATTCATACCATTTTTAAGGCGAATAAAAAATCTATTTCTTATCAAGCATATTTTCAAGAGGCCACTCAATTAATAATTTTACAGCTGTGGGAGAGAACGTAAGAAAATATAGGCTATACATGTGATATAATGATAGCACCATAGCCCGACACGTTAGCTCACTTGCTAGCAGGATGGTCTACAGTGCAAAAGGTTTCGGGCTCGATTTCTGGTAGGAGTGTAATATTTATTATTTGATCAATTCTCGGCCTTCTTCTAGATGTTGTATATGTCTTAGAATTCAACAATTCTTTTTAACCGTGTAAACTTGCAGTATTCCTAAAATTAACAAATATTTAAACAATATAATCAATTTAATTGTAACCACTTGACTTTTTGGGTTTGCTACTTAAAGTAAAATGTATATATATATATATATATATATATATATATATATATATATATATATATATATATATAAATGCTTTCATAATCACCATCTATGCACACATTATATTTACCTATAGCCTATGGCTAACTAATTTGAGGAAAATCGTCCAGATGATTTAAAATGTAGATAATCACAAAATTTTAATGTTAATTAAAATGTAATTGATCAATAAAATTTATTATGCAGATAATCCCATATGAACCAATATCTAAGTCTGACAGTATAAATATTCTTACCTCTAATTAAAAATATAAATTCATATTAAAACATAAATAATTTAATTGATATTAATAATTGCAGTTCTCACTAAATTGAAGATCATGAAACTATTTTTACTATATGTAATTAATGTATTCAGGGTATTATTATTATTATTATTAGCACCGCGTCATACTATCCGTTCGGGTTATACGCACTTACGCTAATGTGTAATGTTAGGGTGATTGTGAAATGAAATGGAAAACCTACAGTTTAACGTGGAATCCGAACCACGGGGTAGGCCTGGCATTCCTCACATTCACAAGTTGTGTTCAGGGTAATAAGTTTTGCCAATTTAAGTTATATAAAATAATGCCTTTTTCTGCATAAATAACGACTAAACTAGTTCAAATAGCTAAGAAATTAAAACACTATAAACTGCCTAAATTACTTTATTTTTCATGAAAAAGATTATTTTTACAATGGCTGTAAAAAGTGCTTTCAAATGTTAAGTATTTACTTCATCATTCTTGATATGCGATGTGTCGAAGCCTTGGGCTATCGCTTACAGCCATTTATTGTTTATTAAATTGTATATTCTGTGTTACTGATTCTGGAAAACCCTTAATATATAAAATAAACATAAAGCCTATCTGCCCATATAATACATTATGCTCATTCTCGGTTTCAAAGATTGACGTTTTCCAGTTTGTAATGGAAGAAACCATTGTTTATTATTTTAATAATTATATATATGTATATATATATATATATATATAATTATTTTAATAATTATATATATGTATATATATATATATATATATATATATATATATATATATACTTTACAGTTCACAGAGATCACAAATAAAACACAAATCTTTAAATTACTACAACATGTTTCAATAATGAAATAACTCCGGCATTGATATAAAGATCAATATCACTAAAACATGAGGCTAATTATTTCAAGAGACAACTTGTGAATGATCGTTCAAACAGAAATCTCGCATGGACGGCAGATTACTTGGATTTCTGTGATAATACAGCTGGAGTAGCCGCTGTGTGTTGCGCGAATTGTGGAGGCGGGCCCTATCACCCTTTCTTGTAAACTAAGCTACACTTCCCTACAAAGTTTTGATCTGGCAAGCCAACTTGGAATTTCAGTGCATATTTTAATGTCATACGGAAATCAAGTTATTCAGTAAATCGTTTCATATTTAAATCTGAATATATATTTTATCTTAAGTATACACATCTATAAATCGTATGAATACTAATATTTAATATTTATAGATTAATTAGTAGTAGTAAACAATTGTTGAATTGTGTTGATTTTAAGGGAACTTTAAGTATACATATATAAAGTATGCTTCCACCTACGGTAAAATCCCAGCTTTATCAAATAGGTATAGTATTAAAGATACTAAATTTAAATTTTCAAATTTTTATTTCAAAAACTGTGGCCTAAAACCTGATTTGGAAAACGTAAAAATGGAAGTTTCTTACCCTCATAGCTCGTTAGAAAAAATACATAAAAATATATTTATGGTGTGTAACATTTTATAGAAGAAAACTCTTTTGAATGGTGAAAAAAAATTTTTCTGTACATATGGCCTTAAGGTAAAATATGTATAAAGTTAAAATGCCAATTATTCTTAACAATTACATTGGGCCAATGCAATTACATACAAAATACAATAGTAGGCTACTACAATACACTTTGGATTAATAAGATAAAAGACAGAAATATGAATAACTTATTAAAAACAAAATTAATATCCTATCTCGTATGCCTCGTAATATGTATTGGCAGGCTTAAAAGCTAATGATTAAAGTGAATAGCCTAGTGTAGCAAAGGTTTTAACGGATTGGCAAGGAAAAACAGCTAGAGTTAAATATATTGAGACGATATGCGTTTGATTAAAGCTTTAGTCTACTTTCGTTCAAAATATATATATTAAAAAAAACCTCCTCGCTCAAGGGCCCCCTATGCTCGCGGGCCCTGGGGCACTGCCCCACTGCCCTGGTGCTAGTTACGGCCCTGATTTGATGATTGATCAGAGCCGTGCATTATACGTATTGTAAATTTAATCATAGTACACTACTGATCAGAGTTTTTATCAAGAAACTTGATATGCGCCCATTGATATTTACAACATTTGATCAACGTCCATTGATCAGTCATGCTTCATAATTAGATGTATTTTATAATAATTCCTTGCAATGCACCAAGTTTGACCGTTGATTAGATCTATAATGATACTCTCACAATATTTAGTCAGATCAAACTCATGCCTGATAATTACATGTCATTTGGTCAGTAATCAGAGTCATGCATGATAGGTACATAATATTCATTGAAAAGTTTCATGCATGATAAACAAATTTTATCATTAGTCATTGATATTTTAACCTCTTTTTACTTTTCCGTTACGTTACAGGTATGGAACGTATTGTGATCGTCAAAAAAATCGAACTCGAGATTTTGATCTGTTTTGACGTTTCATGACCCCATGAATCCGAAAAAGTGTTATTTGTATTGCCGTCTGTTTATCTGTACCTTGGAGTAGAGCCTAAATTATTTTACCGACCAGGCTAAAACTTGATATCTAGGGTTTTTATATAATTTCCCTGAGGGTTTTTTGGAATTGGTATAGCTAACCCTAAAATAAAGGGTAGTTTCCTTAAGACCAAAAGAGAAAAAGTTGATTTTATCAAAATCACCTCTAACAATTTTGATTAAATTTCATTTCCAAGTATTGATCAATATTTCAAACAAAATGGCTACCCTAAATTTTTTGTCAAAATGACTTTAAGGGTTAGGGTCTAATGCGTATATTCTAAATTTTAATAATTTCTCCATAACTCTTTGCGAAATGAAATTACTTATTATTGCAAATATGTAGATCTATTTAAAATAAAAATATTTTATTTGAAACATATTTTTATTAAATTAATAATTTCCAATCTATACGCAAATATATATATATATAAACTTTTATAAAACTAAAGTTAAAGTATTGTGGCCTTAAAAAAATCAAATCCGAGATGTTTATGGATGTCGACGTTACATGACACCCGAACACTAAAAAGTGTTTTTTGTAATGCCATCTGTCTGTGTCTTTGTCTCTTTAACCCTAAAATTGAGATTACTTTAGTAAGAGTCAAAAAGAGAAAAAATCTATTTTCTCAAAATCGGCTCTAACGATTTTGATTAAAACTCATTTCTAGTTGTTGACTAAGATTATAAATAAAATTGCTATTTTCATTTTTCCGTGAAAATGACTTTTAGGGTGCTTTACAGAAGCAGAAATTTTAGTGTTTGAGATATTAAATAACTTATCATTGAAAAATTGTAGTTCTATTAAAAATAAAACACTTTTATTTGAACTATAGCTTTATCAAACTAATTGTTTCTGAAATACTGGCAAATATATTAATACCATTTTGTGAGCTTTTGTTGTACAGAGATACTACTTAAGTTTTAGTGCAATAATTCTTTGATGCCATAGAGTAAGTAAATAGGTAGTTCTCTCAAAAGTCTATGCTCTTTTTCCTTTAACTTCTCAGAGAAAATGCTTGTACACCAATGATCTCTCTCTAGCATTTTAGACTCAATAGTCAATATTTACCTATTTTATTGGTCACAATATATAAATGAGGAACTTAATAGAAATGTGATAAACATAAGTTGTGCAGCCCCTAATAAAATGTGGAAAATTTGAACCGGAATTTGAAATTTTACTTTGAAGTTTTGAGCCTTGTGGACCCAATATCGATCTTTTTATTGGTACAAGGACTTTAAAAACTATAAAATTTAAGAACGAGAGTCAAAATATGTTTTACGTAAGTATAACGCAATTTTTGCTCGCGTGTGCTAGTTAATATTTCGTTTCGCAACATATTACGAGTTTTGAGTAAATATCTCAATTTTTAACAATGTAGCGAAAAATTCCATGCGGAATTCCTTAATATATAATAATTATTAAAAAGGACAGCTTGGGAGCATACAGATAACAGATGGTACAAGGGAAACAAGAAAAAACACAGTGCAGAATGTCATTCATTTAAGTACTATATATGACTCTGATCAATGACCAAAATACTATGCATAGTTCAGATTAATAGTCAATTATTGTCTGTGGCTACCGTATTTATTTATAAATTGGGTGTCATAATTTTAATCAATAGATGCATGAAACATTAAAATGGGAAATTTTTAATTCAAAATTATCAACAATAATTTAATTTCGCTCGTACCACTTTACAAAGATAATAGAGCTTATAGTCTTCAATCTCTGATCATCGAAGTTGGTCAATGGTAACTTCAAAGAACACCACAGGTATTTATAAACTATAGTACTAGTATTTAATTAATAATGACACAATTCACCCTATAGGAACATCACAACAAATCATAGCGAATGTTTCTGAAGACGATATCATACTCGTACTTAAATAAATTTCATTAAATATAATTTCATTAAAATTCAATTGGTCTAAATTAATTTGACTTAAAAATTTTTTGACCTAAAGTCGTTTCGCCTAAAATATAGGGCAAATTACTTTAGGCCAATTACTTTCTCTGAAGTTTTTTCTAGGCTAAATAGAGTGCACCCTGGACCACCAGCCACTAGAAGTATATATGATTTTTTTATTTGCATTGGCAGAAAATACAATACAATAAGGGGCCATACATGATTTACGTAACGTACTTGAGGGGGGAGGGGTCCATCATAGCGTTACGCTGTGTAACATGCGGGGGAGGGGGGGAGTAGGCTAGCGTAACGTAACGAAGTTTTAGTTTATAATATAAACAAAAAAATAGTCATGTATAAATTTAAGCTTTTCCATACTTTTAAAATCCTGTTTTTTGTAAATACAAATAAAACTGTTTGACTAGAGATTGCGTCCTTTATTCAAAATACTATTTATTTTAAACTTATAAGATCTGACGTAAAAATAACTAGTCTCCTAAATAAAAAGCCCATTCGAAAATGACAAGAGGAAAAGATGCTTTCATATACTTAGATGAAACCGGAAGCGTCATGTAACTTAAGGCGTGGAAGGGGGCTGCCAATGCGTTACGGAGCGTGAGATGAGGGAGGGGGTCAAAAAAGGCCTAAAATTGTGACATAATACATGTCACTAAGTTGATATATCATGTCTTATAGGCCTCAGGGCTACTTTATTAGCGTTGGTATAACATAAACTTCCTTTTTACTCAATAATTCTAAATTAAATAACATGGTCAATTTATTGGCACATATTCACCTAACATTTAATATTCATTCTGTTTGCAGTTCTTCTTACTTAGATAGAAAAAGCCTATTATATTTGAAAGATCATAATAAAGGATTCGCTAGAGGCCTGATGGTGGATTGTTCTACCTTCCTTACAGATGATGTTTTAGATGGATTTCACCTTACTACTCCACTCATATCAGCAACGTAAGAGAATTTAATTCAATTCTAGAGTTTAGTTTAATGCATAATATTCTAATAGAGTGGAAACCTCAGATGTTGCAGATAGATATAAGAAATACAATTTAAATCAGTGTTTGGTTAAAATCTGTTTCGTGGGTCCCTATCATCCAGGGCACGGCACGTCCTCAGGTTGTTGATAGAAGATACAACCTTCAGATATGAAGGATGGCTGCCAATATATTGAACAAGCACTAGTGGAAAGCCAGTAGGAGTGATCCTCCAGCTTGGGGGTTGGGCGTGGTCGTTATGATCTCTCAACGTAAAAACATTTAATCAAGAAACACTAAAAATATACCATGGCTGTCCCTGGAGTAAAATATTCCAGAGATAAAATAGTCGCCTATTCGGATCTCCGGGAAAAGCTGGGAAATATATAAAGGGACGAACACAATATGGCTTTTATAACTAAAAGAAGATCACAGTTCACAATTTACATTGCTGCCATTGGACGAAAAGCTAATGGTTGCCTCTTAAAGAAAATCGATCGTCACCGTCCAATCCCCCGACCTAGGTTTCATTCTATCGGAACTCATCGGGGAGGAGTGTTAAACGCGCAACGCAACTTCCTAACGGAGGAATGGACACACATAATTTAGGCACAGGCTTTCTAATCCACAGAAGTAATATGTCAGCAGTCAAGAACATAAAAGTCATTAACGATAGTCGAGAGGGTGTCAAGTGTAGCATGGAGGTTGCATAATACAGTCATCATCAATGAGCATTGTCCTATAGAAGACAAAGATGACTTAATAAAGGATAGTTTTTATGAGAAGCTAGAACACCTCTATGACCAGTTCTCGACCTATCACATGAAAATTGTGATAGGAGACTTTAATGTAAATATAGGGAAGGAAGAATTCTTTAGACCTACAATAGGAAAAGAGAGCTTGCACAACGTTTGTGATGAAAATTGAATAAAAGTGGTAAATTGCGCCACATCAAAGGACCTTACTGTGGAAAGTACTTGCTTCAATACTTGGACCTCAGCAGATGAGAATACACATAATCAAACAGATCACTTACTGATTGGTAAACCACGTCATACCAGCTTACCGGATGTCAGGGGTGCGGATTGCGATTCAGACAACTACTTGGTAGTAGCAAAACTTAGGATGCCTGATTTAGGTGAGGATTTTGAAATCCAAACTACTGAGCTACTAGTTCCAGAGCCAAGTGTTAGTGAATTCAAAGAAGCTATTAAGAAGTTAAAGAATCATAACGCTTCAGGTATAGATTCAATACCATCAGAGTTAATAAAGGGAGCTGGTGAAATATTATTAATATAAACTCATAAACTTTAATGTTCCATATGGAAACATGATGTATTGCCACAAGAATGGAAGTAAAGTATAATATCCCTTTTCAAATAAAGAGATAAAACAGAGTGTAATAAACTTTACCAACATGTTACTAAATTTTGTTTAACATAATGCAGAGGAAATAATTGGTGATCGTCAGTGTAGATCTTGATGAAATAGATCAACAATGGATCAGATTTTTACCATGCGGCAAATATTAGAAAAAAAAGTGACAGTTCAACATGACGGTATATCAATTGTAAGTAGATTTTAAAAAGGGTTATGATTCAGTTAAAAGAAAACAATTATATGACATTTTAGTTAATTTTGGAATACCCAAACAAATGGTCAAGCTAATTGAGGTATGTTTGATAGATACGCGTGTCAGGGTATTGGTTGGATCTCACCTATCAGATGCTTTTAAAATACATAATGTATTGAAACAAGGAGATGCACTTTCCCCAATACTCTTTAATCTGGCCTTAGAGTATGCTCTTAGGGTAGTGAAAGAGAGTAAGGAAGGGTTGACATTAAACGGTACAATACAGCTATTAGGGTGCGTGGATGATTTAGCTTTGTTAGGTAATAATAAGGAAGCTGTTGCAAGAAATGCAGAATTATTATAAGAGGCTCGTAGGGAAATAAGTTTAGAAATGAACGCTGAAAAGACTCTGTATAATATGATAACACAGAGAACACAGATTGAGGACGATAATTTAGATATTACAGCAAACAACATATCATTTGCTAGGGTTAATGAATTCAAATATTTAGGAACAATTTTAACTAGCAATAACAATATTGATTGGAAATTAGGAAAATAATACAGTCGGGAAGTGCTTGCTGTCGATAAATGTAAAACTCAGAATATACAGTGGAACCTGGCTAATTCGAACTTGAAGAGACCAGGAAATAATTCGAAACATCCAAAAATTCGAATTAAATAAATTTCTTAAAAGGAATTGAAAAGGAACACAGTTAAGTTTGCAACCAGGCTCAAAAACTTTATTTAACGTATTTGGACATAATCTGTTCACAATTTCTTTAAAATATCAGAAATCTTAATTTGTTTTCCTGGTTTAAGTTTCTCAGTTATAGTGTATGATTCTAATTGATTTGTTGACTGAAAAATTGAATCACTTACACAAACACTACTGTACAGTATGTACTAAGCAAAGCTAAAACTAAACAAAACTAAACAACAAAACAAAATAAACTCGCGCGTCACAAGAATATCGCTACGACCAAATCACTAAGAGCAGCGCACGTAACCGCTCGAGAGGTTCAACCTTGACTAACGGAGTACAGAACTGTACGTGTAAATAAAGACGTATGAGGGAGCAAGGGAGAGGTGTGAAGAATGGTACTGACCACATTCCAATGTCGCCTCCACTGTTTACAAAATAGAACAACACGGCGCTGCAACTAGAAGTAGGAGAACAATACTGCACAGTACATTACAACTTACGAAATGTTTGAATTAACCAAAACAAAATTCGAACTATCCACGAAAATTTAACATTGTTTTAATAAAAAATTCACGGGACCAGGCAAAAGATTTGAACTAGGGGAGTTCAAATTAGTCAGGTTCCACTGTACAAAGCAATAATTTTACCAGTTGTTCTCTATGGATACAAAACATGAAATGATGAAAATAAATTTAGGGTGTTCGAAAACAAGGTGCTTAAGAATATATTTGGTCCAAAATTGGATGAAGATAGTGTGTAGTGGAGGAGGCAACATAATGATGAGCTGCATACCCTGTACTAATCACCAGTCATTGTTAGGATAATAAAATTTCTCAGGCTACGGTGGGCAGGTCATGCAGCGCGAATGGGAGTATTTAGAACAGCGTCCAAAATATTGAATGGCAAACCCAATAGGAAAAGACAACTGGGAAAACCCAGACGCAGATGGGAGGATGACATTTGGATAGGCGTGAGAGAGATAGGGTGTAATGAGATAGACTGAATAGAATTTGCTCAAGATAGCGATAGGGGGCGTACTTTTGTACGTTCGGCAGTGAACTTTTGAGTTTCTAATGCAATAGAGTAAGTAAGTAATATTGGTTAAAATTATTATATAATATATTATAATTTAAAATATCAAAACATTTAATTTTCATGTATATAAACTATGTGTGATAATATATGTTTATAATCTAGTTTTAAAGATCCACCTAATAGAAAATCAATATCCTCACACTTTGGTATTTATTATGGGAGTAGTATTATCTTACTTAGTTAATCTATGGCATTAGGAACTCGATAATTAGTTGTTGCACTTAAAAAAGTTCGCCAAATAACCTTTTCTTGAGCTAGTTCCATCCAGTCCTTCTCATTACCCTAACTCTTTCAGGTCAAATCTAAGGTAATACTCCCAGCGGCGTCTAAGTCTTCACAGTGGTTTCTGCCCATTGGGTTTGGCAGTAAATATCCTGAACAAGGTTATAGATTCTTTCATTTGTGCAGCATGTCCTTACAAACGTAATATATGAGATTTGATAAAACTAATAATGTTTTTGATGAGTACAGGTTAGTTAACTCATCAGTAGGTAATTTTCTCCATTATCCAATATCTTCATCCCCTTTTGGATTAAATATATCACTAAAAAAACCTATTTTATCAACAGCCAAAATGTATTTTCATTATGTTCCTAAATCTTTAAACTCATTAACAATGTCAAAATTATATGTTGTTTGCATTACTCTCTAAAATATCGTTCTCAATCTGGATCTCTGTGTGATCATATATTAATGATTTTGAGCGGTTACTTCTAAACCAGTTTCCTTACCATCCTCTAATACAATTTCTGCATTTCTTGCAACAGCTTCCTTACTAATGCCCAACAAAGCTAGCTCATCTGTTTACCCTAAAAACTGCATTGTAGGCCAACTTTTAATGTCAACCCTTCCCTACTTTCTTGCACTACTCTAATAGCATAATCTAAGGCTATATTAAAAGTATTGGGGAAAGTGCATCCCCTTGTTTCAATCTACCTTGAATTACGAAACTATCTGAAAAGTTACATTCAACTCTGCCACGAGTATCTTTCACATATATAATACCTCAATTAGATTGACAAGTTTTCTGGGCATACAAAAAATTACATTTTTTTAAATAATTCACGTCTTTTAACTGAATCATAGGCCTTTTTTAAAAATCTATGTATAAAATATGTATTGTCATTTTGTATTTCCACATTTTTCTGATATTTGCCGAATATAAAAAGATTGATCTGTTATTGATCTAGTTCGTCCAAATCCACCCTAATCTCAATTATATCTTCTGCATATGGCGCCAATGTCATTAAAATTTTATTATATAAAATTCTGTAGAGTGTTGGAAATAATGAGATACCTGTATAATTTATTACACTCTGTTTTATCCCCCTTTTGAAAATGGGTATTACCATACTTTTCTTCCATTCTTTTGGTAGTATTTCATATTACCATTATTGAACATAACACTTTATTTATTTCAAAATATAACATTTCACCACCTCCCTTCATTAACTTTGCTGGAATTGAATCTATACCTGGAGCTTTATGATTCTTTAACTTTTTAATAGCTTCTTTGAAACTTCACTCTCGAACTAGGGTTAAGCAGAATGGAATTCGATAACCTCACCCAATTCTGATCCTTCAGGATCACTAAAAGGGTCGTTTCAACCACTCAAATATTTGCTTGTATCTATCTGCCATCAGATTGGCATTCTCATCTTTCTCTAAACTAGCCCTAACCTGATAACATTTCCTTAATGTTAATAACTAAATAAAATTCCCTGAATTTCTTAACTTTGCTATTGTGTTTTACCTACCTAACTTAACCTTTTTAATTCTCTTTTCTTTTATTTTTGACAATGGCACAGGCCTTCCTTTTCACATTGTTAAATATATTTAAGGTCAATCGTATACCTTTAACCTTTAACAAAAACTTTTTCTCAACATAATTGATTCTCTTGTTTTTTGAATTCAATATACAAATAAATACATACATTTTTATTTCCTTTAAAAAGTCGTTTTAACTGATGAAATCAGATGTATCAAATTTTCCTAACCTATTAACTGCAAGTGTTTGATTCTTTATATTAGACTTAATTACTTGTTATAGATGAAAGTGTAGATATTCCGGCAAGTGTTTGATTCTTTATATTTGACTTAATCACTTGTTATAGATGAAAGTGAAGATATTCCGGCAAGTGTTTGATTCTTTATATTTGACTTAATCACTTGTTATAGATGAAAGTGTAGATATTTCAATATGATCGACCGAGAACTTTTTAAGCTATTAAATATTTTCCACGATTACATTTTCAGGTATCAGTTTGTTTCTATTTATTTACTTTTTATCTTATAGTGCTAAGGATTTAAATGTATTTCAAATTAATAGTGGATTAGCTTTGTACCATTTAAATATTTAATTTTTACCTTTAAGAGATCTGGTTCTTAAAATTGCTTGAGCCACATCTTAGTGTTTATAGTTTCTAAACACCACTTTGCATAATACATTTTTACGTGGATATATCATATCTAACATGCTCGACAATGGGTGATAGTAGCGGTATTTTTAAATAAATAACTTTTTATTTATTTTTTAAATCCAAACAAAGACCCCCACAACACCATCTCCAGCATTCAGACACTCCCGCCCTATAAGAGTGTATGTTTCACTAAGCTCACATGGATTAGAGAAATAAGGAAGCTCACCTGGTCTTATTCTCGCCAAGCTCTTCTAAATTGCTTTACTGGCGAGGTTGTCAATCGGCATTCGAATCCTAGCTGTACTTACTGAGGGTGTTTTTTCCTAAATGACATCTTACTCTTCCTTCACGTAAGTGAGGCTGCTTTTAATATAAAACTCTCCTTACCACACTTTTAAAGTGCGGAAAAATCAGCCGGGTAATATGTCGTGGTACAAAAATAATATATATTTAAAATGATTGTATGTTTAGCTTAGTAATAAATGTCGGGAATAATCACATATCTAAACAAATGATAAGGGAATGACAAAGGTCAAATATGGAGGTAGTGTATTGTGCAAATGTGGGTATAGTTCCTCTAGTCTGCTTTAATCTAAAGTACATATAATCATATAGTAAAATAATAATAAGTAGGACTTTAATATGGTTAAAAATTTGTAAATTTTTACTGTACTTATTGTTGAGTGTAAAATGGGTCTGCTGTACTTTAGCTCTCTTTATATTATTATGTATTTGCACTGAAAATGGCCGGGATATCCTTAATTTGTAATTATGGTAGTGGGATAGGAATTAGGAATATGCGTTAAGAGGGAATATATCTGTATTAGTGAAGAGGGAGAATGTAAAATCATTTAACTAAAAACACAGAGTACACATGGCTGGGCTTGACATCCTGGTCACCCTGTCATAGGTAACTGATATCAGACGACATTGACGTCTAGTCCACGTGTCCAACTAACTTCTAGGCACTAATTTCAATTCATAATTGTTTTCAGTCTGTGGGACAAGCTTTTTGTGAGAAGGTATGATCTAGTTTCATCTAGAATTCTATGGGTGCTTATGAAAATAGGCATTCCTAAAAGTATGTTGGCTACTGGTATGCTCCGGTGGAGGGTGAAGACGAAGATGTGAGAGCGGAGTTTTGGAATGAGCTCAATTTAGTCTTGAATGCATGTGATATGGGGGAAAGAATTATCTCCTTAGAAGTTAAATGGATGGATGGAATTATGAGGAGTGGATGGGTGTGAAACAGAACTTGAGAGGTTGTAGGACATAAACAGAGAGGAAAATATAAACGCAAATAAAGTAATAAAGAAAGTTAAGGGCAAATGAGACTAAAAGAAGGAGAAAGAATTTAGAATGGTTTTGAAGGTCATAAGAATTTTTTCTGGAAGTGGGTAAAGATAAAAAAGCAAGGAGTGCAGGGAAAGAACTATGGCATTCAGAATGAATGTGGTGGGATTATTTGGGATGAAAACAATGTAAGAGAATGATGGTGGGATTATTTTGAACAATGGTATGCCTCTTTGAGAAAGTAGTAGAAAAGATGGAAAATATTATTAGGAGTGAAAGAATTAATGAGGCGAAGGTGTTTAAAGCAATGAAAGCTTTAAAGAATGGCAAAGCTGTGGGTGCAGATTGGATCACAAGATAAATGCTAATGTGTGGCGGCATGGTACTACTTGCCAGATTGAGTGAGATGTTCAATGTGTGTGGTGGGATTTCAAATGTTCCTAAGGAGTGTAAGAATGCTGTCATTGTTCCTTTGTACAAGAGCAAAGGCAATAAGAGTGAATGTAAGAATCATAGGGTATTAAGTTTGTTGAGTGTTTCAGACAAAGATTTTGGAAGAGTCTTAATTGAAACTTGAAAGATTGTGTGAAAAATCTGCGGACAAGATTTGGGGTACCCATTGTGGTTTCATGACAGGTAGAGGTTCCATGAACCAGATATTTTCATTGCAACAAATGATTAAGAAATGTATGGCCTTAAACAGAAAGTTTATTGTTCATTCGTTAATCTTAAGAAAGAGTACGTTCTGGTGAATAGTAGTATGTTATGAAATGTTCTGAGAGTGTATGGTGTGGATGAATGGCTAGTAAATTCAATAATGGCGGTGTATGATAGAAGTAAAGCGTGCGTTAGGTCGGATGGAGCGTTGAGCAAATAGTTTTCATTGAACATGGAGTTAGACAAGGATGTGTTATGTATCCATGGTTGTTTAATGTTTTCATAAATAACTGTATGAGGGATGCTTGTGAGGACGCGTTGGGTGTACAAATTGACAAAGTGAATGTGAAAGTTCTGTTGCATGCAGATTATTCCGTATTAATCGCTGATAATGAAAGTGACTTGCAGATTGCATTAAATCGCCTTAATGTGGAGAGAGGCAGAATGGATTTTTGTATATATGTCTAGAAAAATAAGGTGATGATTTTTGATAAAGACAGATCAGGAAATGATTATCAGCTCAAATAAATGAAAAAATGTTAGAGAAAATGAGTAATTTGATGTATCTAGGCAGAATGTTTTGTAAAAATCGAATGATAGATAGTTAAATTGACAAACGTGTGAATGTATCTTGGAGAGTACCTACTAGTTGGAAGTATGTGGACTATTTCAAAGAATGAAGTCGTATCGAAAGAGGCGAAGATTGCAGTATATAAATGTGTGTTGACGCCAACATTGTTTTATGGATGTTAAGCGTGGTCTTGTCAGGATAAACACAAAAGCAAGTAGAATGCGGTTGAAATGAGATCTACGAAATGTATGTGGCTATAGGAATGTATTGCCCTAGTGGTAAGGGATAGTTGCCCTTACTTAGCCGTTGGAATCCCACAGGGCTTTAATCTTGGGAGGAACACCTTATTCATTTACTTTACTAAGAAGGCTCTTCAGTATAATACTTGCTTTCAGATTACCTATTTTGGCGTAAGTCCTTAAGCTGTGTGGAATAATTATCCAAACATTTTAACTTTTTATGGTC
This sequence comes from Timema podura, assembly GCA_033556935.1. Taxonomy (NCBI): domain Eukaryota; kingdom Metazoa; phylum Arthropoda; class Insecta; order Phasmatodea; family Timematidae; genus Timema; species Timema podura. The sequence continues at coordinate 39,078,731 of JAVRXN010000006.1, read as the reverse complement.
AAATACCTCGCCGCTTCGGATCCATCCTACCAGCGTCCAAATAGCAGCACAGTATCCTACAAACTTATTTAATGGATTATCGTCTCACGGAGTCAATATATTAAAGATGTGTCACGTGACACTGTGGTTGATCTGCATATGATGCTTCACCAACAAAAATAACCAATTTGCACTTTTAATATAGCTATGGACTAGTGGCCAGTGAATATGTACAAGGTGTTTATTATCGTGTGGACCAGCGACCACCTGATGGGCATGAAAGTTGCTACAACGCACTCACCATTGACGAGGTAGCTATCGTCATAGGGGGCAATGATTTTTAGAGCAACGATATGGTTCCACGGCAACGAGATATCTCTCTGGTCAGGGTGGTTGGAACACACAAATATTAATGAAAAAATTATGGGTGAAATGGCCATTCTACTGTCCACGTTCCCCGATAGCCACGCTATATGCACGAGCACGTGAAATATAAATTTAATTTTGCCAGACAATTTGGCCATCTTGATATCTTAATAACCATGACATACAATCCGAAGTGACTAGACATCACAGCCAAGTTGTTGCAAGGACAGAAAGAATTAAAGACATCACTATATCACTAGACAACTACCTTATACAAGTTAGTAACATTTAAATAAGTATGATATCGTGATATAAGTGTTTCAACAGAAATTCATCAAATTTGTTGCTACTATAAACAATAGTGAGGTTTTCTGCCACGTGAAATGTTGGGTGTACACTGTGGAATGGCAAAAGCGAAGCTTGCCTCATATTGACGCCTTAATTGGCTTATTGAAAAAATCCTACCCCAGCAGACAGATAATATTATTAGTGCAGAGGTATATGTCCCTAGAATTGATAGTTTTAGAGTGAAGTTGTTATGAAAAACATGGTACATGGTTTCTGTACAACTCAATACCATGAAGGATAATAAATGTACAAACGATACTCCAGACCCCAAATTAAGGAAATTAAATGAGACCAGAAATAGCGGTTATCCTTTGTACATGATACATAGTCCAGCTGACAGAGGTTGTACAGTCCAGATTAACACTGCATCTATTGGCTATGGCTATGTGTACATCAACCTAAGGTGGATTGTTCAATAATATCCAATTCTGTCCAAAATAATATGCAATGTCTACATGAACGTGGAATACTGCAGCTCAGTAAAATCCATTAAATATACAAGTCAATATATTCACATTGGTAGTGACCAGGTAGTATTAATCCTGCATAGACAAACCCCTGCAAACAGTATGAATGAGATATAAACATATCAAGTGGGAGGTTACATCAGCAGCAATGAAGTGTCCTGAGAAATATTAAACTTACCCTTGGACTAGAGACATTCTACGGTTTTACACTTGAGTATCCACCTTGAGATCGAGCAGCGAATTTATTTCAACGAGGGTAACCTGCAAGAAGGACTACAAAATTATTCCAACATAACACTTGCTGCTTTCTTCAAACTTTGAAAAGTGATCCCTTCTAAAGAACGTTTCTGTACCTTGAAGTGCCACAGTATCTACACGTGGAAAGCGTCCAAAAGGGGCTAACGTGGCACCTGCAGGTTTATCTGGTCTATTGCTATTCTGGTATCAAGTCAACAGACGCTTTAAGACGTGTGTACACTGTTCTCGTCAGCAACATTGAATGTTTTTGTCTGCGTTTGCAACTGCACAAGCGTTGAGGACTGACATCTTTCCACGACTTAAAGGCCGTATAAAATAACGTCTACGCCACTTACAGAGAAGTGTGGTAATCTCTGGGATTTCTGAGGATGACAATCACTGGGAAGTGACGAAGCAGATAACAGTGTTATTTGAATCGGTCACACTAATAATTTTTTCTCATTTTAGCTAGCAATGCAGTCTGGCTTAACCTCACACTATGTGAGAGACATACAGATATTCTATGGCAGAGTATATCCTCAATAAGCTCAGACGTGATGTAGCATAGTTGAATTTAAGTCAAGATATACAATAAATCATTAAAGTACATCGAACAGAGGAGTAAGTTAATTTATGGTGGCATGGACTTGAGCAATTTTATCCTTCCGAGGCCACAAGCAGCTGAGCAGCTCAGTAGTGAGAGATAGCTTTTTTTTTGTCGTAGATGCACCAGTTGGGACAGGCAAGACGTTCTTATTCAACATTCACTAGCGCAACTAAGAGAAATTAATATATATATATATATTGCCTTAGCTGTAGCATCATCAAGTATTGCCTCTACACTGTTATTTGATGGAAGGACAGCACATTCAACATATAATGTGTCTCTTAAATTGGTGCATGTGTGCTTTCCCAATTGCAATATCAGCAAATATTTGGATTAGACAGCAGTTCTGCAACAATGTGGGATGAGTGTACGATGTCACACAAACACCTTCTGGAAGCCCTGTACGGGACCCTCAAGGATGTGAGGAGTAACAGGGAGGACTGGTAGTATTGCTGGTGGATGAATATTGGCAGACTTTGCCAGTCATTCCGAGAGTTACACCTACTGACGAAATAAATGCATGTCTTAGCAAGACAGTATTTTGGGAAAACACTGTCAAATTAAATTTGTAGAAAATATGACAGTGTGGATACATATTGATGCCACATCTAGAAAACTCGCTGTTGATCTGTTTGAAATTTGGGACGGCAAGCACAGCTCCGAATTCAG